>WTSP01026146.1:0-24294 GCA_025331215.1 Actenoides lindsayi
AAGCTGTTCTAGTTTCCTTTTCTAATCGCTAAGTCTCTCTCCCTTATTCCTTTTCTCTTCCCCTTTGGGGAGGGAGGAGGGTTAACAGAGAGCATCTGTTATCGGTCTAAGGGGCTGCCCTGACCCTAAACCGTGACACAAGGTCAGTGAAGAAGGAGTTGGGGAGGTGTTTGGGCACTAGAGCAGACTCCCCTGCAGACTATTATGAAGACCACTGGGGTGGGTTTTGTCCCTGCAGCCCATAGATATTAACAGTGGGGCAGATATCCATCTGCAGCCTGTGGAGGACCCAATACCAGAGTAAGCGGATGACTGAAGAAGGCTGTGAACCCATGGGAAGCCTGTGGTGGAGCAGTTTTCTGGAAGGATGTGTGGTTCTCTGGAGACAGAGCAAGTTTGCTGGCAGGACTTATGCTCCCATGGGGGACCCATGCTGGAGCAGTCTGTTCCTGAAAGACTGTAGCCTGTGGAAAGGACACATGCTGGAGTAGTTCATGAAGAACTACAACCCATGAGAGAAATCCACATTGAGAAGTTCACAGAGAACTGTCTCCCATGAGAGGGACCCCACGCTAGAGCAGGGGTGAACTGTGACAAGTCCCCCCTCTGAGGAGGAAGGAGCAGCAGAGATAACGTGATGAACTGACCACAACCCCCATTCCGCATCTCCCTGTGCTGTTGGAAGGAGTAGGATGTAGAGAATTTGGGAATAAAGTTAAGTCTGGGAAGAAGGGATGGGTGGAGGAAGGTGTTTTAAGATTTAGTTTTTATTTCTTACTACCGTACTTTAATTTGTTCAGTAATAAACTTGTTCAGTAATAAATCTAATTTCCTAAAATTGAGTCTGCTTAGACCATAGCAGTACTTGTTAAGTGATCTCCCTGTCATTATCTCAGTTCATGAGCCTTTTGTTATATCTTCTCCATCCCATACAGCTAAGGAAAAGCAATGATAGAGCAGCTTTGGTGGGCACACAGAGTCTAGCAAGGGTCAACTTTGTAAGTAAAATGAGGCAAAGCTTTGGGTCACTAGCACTACCATTTAATAAACAAATTAATAAATAAGATTCATTGAAGTAACCACATGAAATAAAATATGATACAATATGAAATGTCACTTAAATGTAAGTAATCTTATATCTCAAAGATATAAGTACTATTTAAAAAAAAAAAATTGCAATTAAAATTCACAGTACAAACAAAAAAATTGTTCTTTGATCTACTTCAAATATGAAACAGTTGAAGTTTGAAGTGACAACAATCCCCTCAATTATTATGTAAACTTATTTTATTCTTTTTGATGCAAGTAAATATAGATAGATATTAAACTATATTTAGTTATGTATCTCTATATATATTCTAAAAAGGGGGGATCAAAAATATAGTCATTAAGATCATGTTGCTCATGGCCTTGTCCAGTCTATCTTTGAATTATGCCAAGAGTAGAGACTCTATAACCTCTCTGAGAAACCTGTCACAGTAAAATAGTCATAGTTCATCACAGTTTGACCATTGTCATAGTAAAAATGTGGTTTATTGCATATTTAAATGCAATTCCTGTATTTCAGTTTGTGCTATTGACTGTTGCCCTTTCACTAGGCACCACAGAGAATCATCTGGTTGTTCCCCTCCCCCCCCCCCCCCCATTATGTATTTAGACATATTGATAAGATCCCCCTGAGCCTTTTCCAGGCTGAAAGAACCATAGCTGTCTTAGCCTTTTCTCATATAACAGATGCTTCAAATCCTTCATTATTCTCTGCGGCCACTTCCCTAGACTCATTCCAGTCTGTCTGTGTTTCCTTTCTACTGAGTAGACTAGAACTGGGGACAAGACTCCAAATACAGTCTCACTACTGCTGAACAGAAGGGATTATGTCCATTGACCTGTTGGAGATTCTCTTCCTAATGTAACCTACGTTGCTGTTGATCTTCTTTGCCACAAAAGAACATTGCTACCTGATGTTAAATTTTTTGCCAACCAGGCAGTCAGTTCCAAGCCTGTCCTGAAATGTGGGTTTACTCCTCGCTATGGACAGGATTTTACATTTCCCTTTAGTGTTCTTCATTAGATTCCTGTCAGAACATTTCTCTAGTCTATCAAAGTCCCTCTTAATAGCAGTACAAAAATTCAGTGTATTAATGATTCCTCCAAGTTCTATATCACCCGCAGATGATCCTTTCTGAGGATGCACTCTATCCCATCATCTAGATCATCAGAGATGTTGAACACCATTGGCAGTGGTACTGACACCTGGTATATACCTCCAGTAACTGGCCTCCAGCTGGATTTTAATACTGCTGATTATCTGATCATTCTTCAAGCCTGGCAGTTTTCAATCTACTTCCCACTCATTTTGTGTTTCACAGTTTCACCAACGAGATGTTATGGGAAGCAGTGCTGAAAGCTCTGTTAAACCTAAGATAATCAATAAGGCATTTCAGAGAGCCATGAAGTCATGCTGATTTCCCAGAAAAAGTGTAAGCTTGCTTCATAACAATGTCCTCTCAACACATCCTTATTTGTGTGCATATGCTCAAGGAGGTCCCCCTTCTGTCCTGGTTTGTTTTTGGTTTTGCTTTTGTTTTGTTTTTGTTTCTGTTGGCTTTGTTTTTGTTTTGTTTTGTTTTTCCATTTTTGTTTGTTAGATTGTTTGTTTGTTTTCTGAAAAATTATTTTCAATATCTCTTTTGTCCACATCATCTAATATCCATTGGTTGCCGACCTGTCCCACTGCTTCCTCACTTGACTTTGAGTCATCATCTCCCTCCCTCAATGTGCCTTGTTCAAAGCTCTCATAACCATATTGACCAGGTTGATAAAAATGGCTTTTTTCCCACTTGTAGACACACAGATGAATTGAATAAGGATGGACTCATCATCCAGACATCTGAACTTAAGACTCCCAAATTTGCAAATCTATATGTATGATTGTTGTCCAACCTTTTAGTAATATTTACTTTAGACTGTGTAGTGTTCCAGCTTCAGCAGCAACTGACTATATTGACTATCACCATTTATTATTATGAGATTTGAGAGACCTGGATACCATATAAAATCCTATATTCAGTGGTCTTTTCGAGAGTACCCTAAGCATGCAGTGCCATCTTGAGTCTAAATTATTCTTCTTAACCTCCAGCTGCCATCCCAGAAGTGTGTTGGTATATTCTGTATATTCTGTGTCAAATCTGCTCCGATTTCTCAGATATCCTAGGGACCTTAGTAGATAGTAGGAACCTGCCTTAAGGTTTAAGCTGTTATTCCCACTCTAAATGTTTTCAAGGATCTAAGAACTAAAGTACAGCATAAAGCTATAATTATACTTGCATGGAAAAAATAATTAGGAGAAATAAGTCCTCCTTTATTTCATTTTGTACACATGTTTTCAAGGCAGACAGAAGCACAATTCCAAAGCAGGCACATAGCTTCAATTGCTTGCTCAACTAGTTGAGGATCTCGAAGCTACACGCATTCTGTAGCATGGACTGAGGGACATGGAGAAAAATATCATTCTAGGTATATGAACTTGTCATGGGCATTTTGCTGCAGCAGAGCATGAAGGGAATAGAGACTATAAACCTCAAAGAAAATGGGCTTTATAAGTCCTAAGCCAGAGAGAACAATGTTTACTTTTTTTTTTTTTTAAATAGAGAACCTTATAATTCTGCAAAATATTACCAAGCAATATCATAATTGAAACACATGCAAAAATCTTATTTTTGCTTTCTCAGTAAAATAAAATGATAAAATTTATTTATTACTCTATAGTTTAGCACCTGTCTACCATTTTAAAGTGTTAATCTTCTTTGCAGACCTATTTCAGCAATTGACACCGCCATTAGCTAGCAAATCAGTAGGAGGATAGATGTGATTATTCCTGCTATTGATACTGTCTTAAGATATGCAGACATTTACTACTTCTAATTTGCACTTTGCATGGAAATGTATTGACTAAAAATGCATTTTCACTGATTCACAGGTACTTCTGTCTGTTACTAGATAAACTAATGAAAAATTAAAACCTGATGGTTCAGTTATTTCATTTTGGTGCAACCCTTTCATGTTAGAAGGGGTTGGCAATCAAGTAATCGTAGCTAGTTGCATTCTTGGTGTCACAATAAATGTATACAGAATGATATATTTTACTAATTGATCTTTCACACAAAATAAATCTTTCTGTAGTGCTTGCTCACTAAGTGAATATGAGTGTATGGATTGTGTTGACATTTTGTCAGTAAAAGATTTTATTTCTGCTGAATAAATAAAATTTAAATTAACAAAGTTTTATATAAAAGCTTTTAGATTAGTTTGTTTGGGTTTTTTAACTTGAAATGTTCTATTTCATTAAGTCAAATTGTGGTGCTTTTTTTTTTTTTTTTCCCTCTAAATAGTTTGTCAAGGGTTAGACACCCAGACTGGACTTCACTAAAAAGAAGGTAGTGAGCAACCTTACCTGAAAATATCCCAAATATGATGTCTCAATGTAATTCTATCTTAAAACCAAAAACTCCAATATGAAATGCAAATCGCGTGTGAAACCTTGTCATGAAGCTGAAGTGTCATTCTTAAGCCAACTGCAATAAGCAGTGACGTCTTCATCAAAAACATTGCTTGTAAACCCTATATCCCGTAACATTTATTAAAAATACCCAGTTAAAAGGCAATTCTTGTTCAGTGGTATATAAATATTTTTCAGTTCATTGGGTCAATGAGTTAGGAATCTAGTGAAATTTTACTCAGAAAAAAAACCTGAATAATTTCTGACAAATACAGATGGTTTAATCATAGTATTTATTTGTCATTATCTATTAGCCCCCCTCAAACTTTTAAATCTACATGCTTCCAATTCTCTTAACCCTTAACCACTTAAGTACTAATAGTACTTAATTAGTTTACCATTTCAAAACTCATTCAACAGACTTTCTAGATCCTTTCTGTACTGCACAAAAAGACCCAGTAAGGCCATTTAGTTATTTTATTCCTGATTACAAATTTTATTATTTGACAAGAAGCTAGAGATTCCATGGCTGTTTGCATTGGTTTAGTATTGATATATCTGCTATTTGTCTAGTGTTACAACATGAAATCTACATTGCCTACATCTCACAGAGAGCTGTTAAAATTGCTTTTTGTCCATTTTAGGCCTATAGGGTGATTCACTGCAGTAGTAAATCATTCTGGCCAGGTTCATTGCAGGGTGCTTTCTGTGTAGCTCTAGTATGATTAAAGTGGTCATACGAAATATAGCTCTGGTCTGAACTGAGTAAAGCTATCAAAAAAGGAAAGGCAGAGGGGAAGGCATTGCAAGTAATATCAGTCTCTCCTTTCTCTCCTCATTGGAACCTCAGATTCCATGGATCTGAGCTTGAGTGAATTCTTATAGTAGGTATGGAAGGAGTGATATAACACTAAAAAAATTTTCCTTTCTCCCCACCTCTCCACCCCAACTAGGTAAAGTCTGTTTTCAGAGCATCCTTAGAACCTTGGGTTGGTACACTACTGGCAGTTCTATATGAGAACAAGGTCTATATGAGACACCTAAGTGTCCTTTCCAACTATCTCTCTTTGCCAATAGAATGACACTGTCTGTCCAGGAGTGATGGATCTTCTATTTCTTCATTGTCTATGTTTATCATAGGCACTACGAGATTAAGCTGTACCTCAACAGAAGAAATGAAGGAGGCATAGGGGTTTAACAAGGTAAAATGAGGTGTGGAGGACCAAAAAATCCAAAAGTAGAAAATCTCTTTTCATCATCTCTGAGGTCTGACAGTATATCTTTTTATGGACTGTTATTTACAGTTTCCATTAATGCTGCAGATTTCTTGCTTGCCCCAGTTTTAATCTCTCTTTGCTCCATGTCATTCCAGAAATTCTGGTTACATTTTCTATTTACAAAAGATTCTGTCTGATCCAGAGTGCACCAACTAGCATTTGGGAAGCGAGCAACTTTCCCTCTGCCACCCAGCCACATCCTTTTAATTAGAACCCAGTAAATAGTAAATAAGGAAATTAATTATAATTTCTTACTGTATTGGATTTATGTGGCAAGATTTTAGTAGTGGGATGGGGGCTTTAGGGATGACTTCTGTGAGAAGATACCAGGAGCTGCCCCTGTGTCCAAAAGAGCCAGTTCCAAGATAGACCCTTTACTGGTCAAAGATGAACCAATCAACAACACTGCTTAAGCTTCTGTGATAACATATTTAACAAAGGGTAAAACCCACTGTGCAACAGCTGTGAGAGAGAGGAGTGAGAAATTGTGTGAGAAACAGCCCTGCAGAAACAAAGGTCAATGAAGAAGGTGGGGAAGAAGGTGTTCCAGGCACCAGAGAGATTCACCAACCTATGGAGAAGATCATGTGTGAAGCATGCTGTCCCTGCAACCCATGGAGGACCACGGTGAAGCAGATATCCACACTGCAACCCATGAAGAACGCTGTGTCACAGCATATGGATATGCCCTGAAGCAAGATACAGCCCATGGAGAACCCATGCTGGAGTAGGTTTTCTGGAAAGAACTGTGGCCCATGGGGGACCCACATTGCTGAAGGTCATGAAGGACTGTATCCTATGGTAGAGACCTCACACTGGAACAGAACCGAGTGAAGAGGAAAGAGTCAAAGGACTATGAACTGACTGCAATTGCCATTCACTGTCTTCAAGCACCACTCAAGGTGGGGAGAAAATAGAAAAGTTATGAGTGTAGTTGAGCCAGGGAAGGAGGGGTGGGAGGAAGGTGGTTTTAGGGTTTTTTTTTATTTCTCTTTATCCTACTCTATCATTGATTGGCAATAAATTAATCTATTTTCCCCCAATTCAAGTCTGTTTTGCAGGTGATGGCAATTGGTAAGTGATCTCCCTGTCCTTATTTCGATCCATGAGCTTTTTCATCGTATTTTCTCCCCTTGTTGTTCTGAGGAAGGAGAATGACAGAGCAGGTTGGCAGTCAAAGTCAACCCACCACAGTTAATGGGGGCATTCTTAAAATAAAAAATATTCTTTTGTCAGCAAAGATAAACAGGGAAATTCTGTTGCAACCATGACAAGATGAAATAGGATAAATGTAGGTGTACATCAAAACTGCAGAGTATGTTCTTAAGGATGAGATTAATATGAATGCTCTAAGTCAGAGATGTCTGACTCATCTTCAAGGATTCATGATGTTTTTAGTGTTTGGCCTATTTAAAAAGTGCTGACCCCTTTAGAGGAAGGAAAGGGTGAGGACAGAAAATGGAAATGTGAGAGAAACCTTTTTCAGTAGTGTAAAATAGTTACTCTAACATTAAATAGCCAGTCTGTTTTTACACACACAGAGGGTTACTGAGGGGTTATTAGGTAGTGTTCAGAGATAGGGGCCATGTCAGAATTGTAGGGGAGCAACATCCTTCATGTTTCACAATAAACAATTCAGTGCTGGCAAGTGGCATAGAAAGGAGACACTTCAAATCTCTGATAACTTAATAGGAATCATCTGATTCCACTAAAATACTACTGCTGTGATACTAACCATCCGAAGGACAATAGTGAGGAAGAAGGAAGGAGAATAAAAACAGCTTATATGGTGTCCCTTTCTTGTGAAGTCTGTGTAAGACCACTATCCCTTCAGTCTTTTTTTTGGATAGTCTCCAGAAGAGATGAAGATTTACAAAGGAAACAACATTAAATACGTAACAGTTGTACTGCAGGATTAATCTATTAAATAATAAATTTGTCATCATATGAAGTATAAAACTTTTATCTCTGGAGGAACTTTCATGCCATTTGTTTCCTGCTTCATCTTCACAGCATTATTTTCTGTGTCAAATTTATTTTTTATTAATTGCAGAAGTAATTAAAAGTATAATGAGCTTACCTGCAGACAATCTGGCATACAGGTGAAGATTTTATATGTAAGCAAATTAAAATATAAATGTGAAACAAAACTTTGTTCTTGCAGTTTTACTGCTGCTATAATTGAATGGAAAGTTTGTCTGTGTAGGTAATACTGAAAGTTTAAAGGAATTTGCTGCCTTCTCTTTAGGAAACTTCATCAAGTCAAACTTGGGTTGTGCTTACAATATAGGTAACATATCAGAAGAAAAATGGGGGGAAAAAAACCCCAACAACCTTCTAGAGCCAACATGTGGGCATACTGGAACTGTCCTTGTCTCCCACATGTCAGGAAAACCTAATGGAAATCTAATGGAGCATGTCCTAACTTGCACACCTATGGACACCTATACACTTGAAGATATCCTCACTATGGATTATGGGCACAATTCACTCATGGACCTTGAAAGCTGAAATGTTGCTGATTCTTATAGTATAAACCTAGCTAATTGCTTTCTTATTTATGTCCTTCCTTTTGGTTACTGGAGGAATCTCTTTGTCCTGAGTACTTCAGCAGACATCTAACTTTTTGGATTGGTCCATGTCTTTTTCATTCAATATTTTGATTTCAAGTAATTTCTTCAAGACTTGAATGTGTCTGTCTTGTCATTCTCTGTAAAGAGTTGTTGAACAGGACTATGAAGTCAACATAATTTGTACATCTAAGGTTTCCCCTTTAGTGATCTCACTGACTTTTCACTACTATGAAGTTTCTTATTTAGGCTCCCAGTACAAAAATTTTTTCTACTTTATTCACTAAGATAAACACTTCCGATAACATCTTTGTCTTTCTTCTCTGTTTTCTGTAACTCTGTAATCATCCATCTGGTCAGCATCTTATCTGCTATTATTGCTGTCACTAATTCTCTGAAGAATTTTGTGTCAACAAGTTTATCTGCCTGTAAATGCCACTCATTATTTAGTTGTTTGGCATTCTATTTTTTTTTCATTTGAAATGTAATCTCAAGCCTATTTGAGTGTTGTGGAGTTACTGTAGTGGGTTAACTAATAGGTGAAATTTTCCATAATCTGTGTTATCAAAGGAATCTTATCTATATTATGCTTCACTCCTGTGAAGTCACTGATGGGTGGTTCTTCATCTCTCTAGCAACGTTGCAAATGTCAGTAAAATTAATAAGCTAATATTCAATAGTTCTTTCACTTGTTCTTCCTTCCCTTCTTATAGTTTGGTTTTCTCAGTTTTTCATGCTTCCTCTTTTTCTAGAATTGGTGTTAAATATCTTGGTGGATTTCTTGTATTTCATTTTTCCATTAAGTCAACAGAAAAACTTGCTATGAATGTCTAAAGAGTTAGGATTTCTTTCATTGATATTAGTTAACCTTCATAGTCAATAACAGCACATGGTCTCTTGACAGATGGCACTTGTTCTGTGAGATGAAATCATATAAATATGAATGTCAGAGTTTTTTTAACTGAAAAAAAAAAAAAAAGGAGAAAAATTTCCCAAGCATTACACAAATTCAAATGTATGCTTAAAGTTTTCAATTTTTTCAGATAACAGGGTATATCATTTAATAACCCCTCCCATACTTTATTGAAACAGAAAAAAACCCGCACAATAGAGTGTGCTAAAATGGCAATATACAGTATTGCCAGGAATTTATAAGATATGCTTAATATCTCATTCCAACATAGGGCTTTACAGGAATGTCTCTAGAATCTGATGAGAAATAGTGAATTAGTCTCATTTTGTTTCCACTAACACACCCAAGAAAATGTCAGATACATAATAGCTATAGGGCATGAAATGGAACTTGAACCAGGCAAAACTTTTCTTTGATATTACCTCTAAGATTAGGCCGCAGAGTCAATGCCAGCTCTCTCAGCAGCCATAGATGCAGCCTTTTGGTCCTGTTGTTTTATATGGGTCAAGTTTACTGACATAATACTTGATTTCATTCTCATTCATTGCTGGTCATTCTCATAAGACTCTTCAGTTAAGCATAAATGTCTGTGAGAACTTGTTGATAACTGAGGCAAAGAAGATGTTGAATGCCTCAGTCTTATCTGTGCCTACTGTCATTAAATCACCCACCCTATTCAGCACTGGTCATATTCTTTGTTCAGCTTTTATCAGCTACTCCTTTCTTTTGTTAATATGAAAAAAAGTAGTTTCAAGAGCAAACTTGTGTGTTTTGTTAGCCACATCACACCATATTAAATAACTTCTATATTAAGTGAGCATAAAGTAATAATGTAAAAATAGTTACATTAATTTTTGCTAGTTTTTTTTCGCTTTCTGGTCTTCCAATGATCAACTCTTTTTTTTTCCCCAGTTGATGTTTTGTGGCCAGAGACATTAGCATAATTTATTTGGTTTGGTTTTTGTTTTGGTCTGGGTTTTATTATTATTGTCTTCTTGTTGTTATTGTTGTTACTATTATTTTGTTATTGTTATTTCAGTAATACAGTTAAAGTGCTGCTAGAGTGAAAGATAAGAAAAAAAAAGTCAGCAGACCATATCCCAGAGGTCTCAACATTTTAATAGGAAATCATCCTGAAACCAATATACATGTGAAATGGCATTTTCTTAGACTGTCTACAAAACAATATTTATTGCTGTGGTGAAAGTGTTATTTTTTGACCCAAGTTAAGATTTGTGTATTTGAAAGAATGATCATTTTAGGAATCCATTTAAAAGAAAAGAAGTTCATTTACTGGCAGGCTGAGATGACTGGGGAGTTATAGGTAGCATACAAATATGAAGAGAAGGACAGTAGCAGAAACGGCAGATATGAGATAACACACATGAGTGAGCACAAAAGAATCAAGAAAAGAATCATAAGATGGCAGCAGATATATGAACAAGAATTAGGCCCTGTTTTTCAGAATATGTGATATTACTTGTTATGTATTTTGGATTAAAGTTTACTTTTATTTATAAAAACCACCTGGACTGTTCATAAATGAACTGAAAAAAATCATACAGAGGTTTGTTTGAAGTACTTGTTTGCCCTTAATAATTAATTCATTGTTGATATGGGTAAATACCATCACCCTAGGAGCTTATCCAGTCTTTTAAAGTAGTAATTCAGAGGAATGTACCAGTAGGCCATTGAGTTAATCCTTCGGTACAAGGTATTGCCAAAATGGCTGCATGTACACCTACTTTTTCAACAAGAATAGCGTATTTTTATTTTGTACAGATTTAATGAGAAAGCATGACTGTGATCAATGGAATAATAGATGTTTAGCCTCTTGGAAGTATTTGCATGACTATATACATAACATGCGTAGAGGACAATTGTGGGAATTATTCTCAACACAGACCAATATGATCAAAGTTGAGGTTACTTTATTCACGTTTTCGCCCGGGTTATATACAGTTTCTTTCCTTGTATCCACACTACAAATAACAGCTATTGGTTAATTACTCTAAGCACACACTGTTCACACATGCTAAACTAATACATCATTAGCTATCCTACACCGTCCCCATCCCCATCCCCCATCCTGTTTATCCTCTACTTTCTTTCTTCTTTATCTTCTTGCTTCACTGCCTTGTCCTGTTCTCAAGCATATCTCAAGGACACCGTCCGCAGCCCAATTATTTCTCACACGGTCTTGTCCACAGTCCAGTTTATTCCCACACAGTCTTGTCTGCAGCCCAGCTTGTTCCCAGACGGTCTTGAGGAAAACAGGTGTGCCTGTTTTCCTCCCTTTCCCTTGTGAACAGCTCTTTCAATCATCTTTCCCACCATCCTTAAATAAACAAAGTGCTACAACTAACATTAACAACACTAAGATGGTGTCTTAAGCCATGGCATAGGTGAGTTTGGATAGGCCACATGTCCGTTCTCTTTGAGATACATTGCCACAGACAATTTTATTCTTCTTTACATGCTTTAGAAAAAGCAACCAAATAATACCATCTCAGGATTGCAGATTTTTATTGGTATAATGTACGTTTTTAAAAAAACTTTGTATTTTTCACTTATGTTCAAATATATGCCTGTGATTAAGTTTTGGATAGAGTGGCTCTATATGCAGATGAAATTACTCTTTTTCTTCTGACCTACATAATTCTATAGCATTATCTGCTAAAACACTGTATCTAGGATTAAAAGCATTAGCAACCACTTTTAAAACTGAAAACTTCTGTACATTAATTACAAAAGGAATAACTGTAATGGTAAGATGTAGCTGAAAGCACTTGAGCATGGAGAACAAAAAGAACAGTGTTTTTGCACTGTACAGTAATTGTACTTGGTTATCTTGATGTTATTACTCTCTACAGGTCTGTTAGACACCGTATTAACATATGAAAACAAAAATTTAAGTTCCTAGTGACTTCTCCTAAAATGACAGATTACAGATTTTTTAATGTTTTGTACTTCCTAAAGTAGAAAGGGTGATTGTACCCACATGAATTTTCCTGTAGAAATACAGAAATCAACTCAAAACAGACTGAATGACCCATTACAGGGTCCTCTATGTGTTAGATTACAGACATTTCCATGTGTAAACAATGGGAGCTAACAATACTTCTTGCATCAAGACAACAAAAGATTTTATTCCCTTTCTCCCCTCTTGTCTCTATGTGACCATATCACCTAGCTGAGGCTCTTAACCTGTGTGCCTATCTAAAAATCCTAGTAAACTGGTGCTTTTAACTGTGGCAGAATTCAACTGTCAACCAAAATTAGCTATCGTAAAAGAAGTGAAGAGCATCTCCTTGCAAATTTTCTCTCTCCACTTAACTATATATTGAAATTAACTGCAAAGACAAATTCTTTAACTGAGGAAATCTCTGTATTGCATGCAGCTTTGGGGGATTTTTCTAGAGAATTATCCTTACAGGAAATTTTTCATATTTTTCCATAGATTTCACCCATTGACTGGAGACTGAGCCAGATAAACATTTGCATTTAACCTATATGGCTGTTTGCATCTGCTTTCAGAAGTCTCTTTCAACAAGAGTAATATTTTACTGCATTTAATTAATTTAGTTTAGATATGCACAGTACTACTCCCAGTGACTATAATACCCAGAAACAGCTGGAAGGACATTAATTACTTATCCAAAAATGCAAATAAGTGGAAAGTGAAGCATGAAATTACTTTCTGTACACTGTATACTATATCTGTCATTGATATGTTGCTTTAAGTATGACAATACAATTTATTGAGATATGAGATCATTAGCCTTGACTCTTGTTTAATGTATTTTAGCAAACATTATTTGGAGATAAATCCATGCATATATTGCACATGTATTAATTAGGCTGTCTCATTTATTGTAGCTGACAAAAACTTTCCTCCACCCATCTCATTTTAGATGAGACAAACCCAACATAAAATAGACTAAACCTCTCTCTTGTTTTATTTGCTTTCAAATCTATTTTAGAAAGTCTGAGTTCCCATGGCTCTTGCCTAGTTGAGATTTTGGACAAATGCACGCACATCTCACTGAAATCAGTAAGCACCTTAACTACAGCTGCATTCTTACCTCCAGAACAAATTGAGTGATTTATGTATCTGTGCATTTCCATATGTCTTGGGTTTGGTTAGGAGATGGTTAATTTTCACCAGAAGTTGTGAGGGGAGCCACAGCCAGGATAGACAACTGAACCAGCCAATGGGTTATTTGATACCATATTGAAGTCATGCCCACTATAAAAGGGTAGGGGCAGGCAAGGCAAAGGGCTCTCCTGGCAGGTGTTCAAATCAGTCAGGGCAGGCAGCACCTTTGTTGGTTTATTCTATATGGCTCATTTTGTGTACTGTTTCATTACTATTACTGTTGTTCCCGTTACTTTTCCTTTTGCACTGTTGTATTAAATTCTCATTATCTCAGCCTACAGCGTTTTATATTTTTCTCCCACTTCTTCCCATTCAGGGTGTGGGGAGTCCATAAACAAGTGGCCATGAGGTGCTCAGCTCCCAGCTGGGTCTAAACCACAACACTGTATTTGTCAGTATCTCAAGATCTATAAATTGGATGTATAAAAAACCTAGAATATGCCATCATGGTATTGTGGGCTTAGGAAAATCATAAATCCTAATAAAAACTTCTTGTTTTTCTTAAAATTTTCCTTTAAAATGTGATCTTTGTGTTTTAAAGTCAATGTATCCATTTCCACCCTAATCAAGATATTCAGATAACCACTACATGTTTAACAATGTAGCTGTGAAAAACACATATCATGAAACAAAATCCTCAAAGTAGAAGAAAAAAATGTATGCTTACAGATTTACTTATACATCACTATACATCTTGAACTAAAATGAAGTCTAAAACAGAAATAAGGTTACACAGTTCCACCTTCCCAGTAGCTGCAAATGTGACCCTCAAGTTGTGAAGTTGCTTAAAAATGGAAATCCAGAACCATTTTAGATGCCCTGGCTACCTTTCTTGAACTATTCCTTCTGCGGGGCTCCTGTAAGTCCTACTCTCCAGTGCTGCAGTGACTCTAGATACCCATACTTACGCAACAGAAATGTTGTACTGTCTTCCAGAACCTCAGACTGTGCTTCTAATGAATTCCAGTGCCTCTGAAAACTAAATAGTGTTTATTTATCTTTCTGTTGAACCTTTGTCAAAAGGAAAACAAGAAAGAATAAAAAAACAACAACAAAAAAATCATTTGATATCAGGTTTGTTTATGTATGTCTACCTTACATTCTTATAATTAAAATTATGTCTTTTTCTATAAATACAGTGAAATGTCATAAGCCTAATTGAATACTGTGTTCTATAATCAGTTTTGTTCCCAACAGAATCAGTGGGAACCTACTTCTTATTTATTCTCAGTCTTTTTTACTCTGATATCTCTTTCTATAGTTTATAATCATACATTAAGGACTTTTCACAGTACTGATAAAATATGAAAGAACTTAAAAAATAATCACTTTATTGTTTTCATTGAAAATAAAGTTGTTCTTGCACCTGGAATGCATTGTGTGTGTTGATAGTATTATTCCTTTGTCACTAATTTTCTTCTGGTGTTTTTAATATTTTGATAAGATGACTTAATTTCTAAGAAAATGGATATTCACAAACTTCTATATCTTTCTGAAAGCTCTGGATGGAGGGAAAAACCCCAACACCTCAAAACAGAAGCCATAGTCAAGCTTGCTTTTATTTTTCCTAATCTATTAACTTCTCAAGGAAAATATTCTTGAAATGCAACAGAGCAGAAATCAGCGAAATGACTAATAGTAGAGGATATAAGAAAGAGTTTGCACAGGGCTTAAACATTTTCCAGAAGTTACGGTTGATTCATCACCTTGATCATCAAACGGAATTAGTAGCTGGAAATGTGATAAAAGACATTACTGGGCTTTGATCAATTTAAAAGTTTTAAGAGAAATTATGTAAAGTGTCTGCGGTCAATCAGTAGCAAAATGAAAGGGAGCTGCATGAATGTGTATGTGAGGCATCATCAGAGCTACTTTTGCATCAGCAAAACTTTCATTTTGTGATGAGCAGCCAGTAGTGCTTAGAAGGCTGAATAATCCTTATTGAGGACAAGGAGTTCTGAACAGTATGCTTTGAGTCAGCCTCAGCTCTCTCTTATAATATAGATAAATCTGTTCTGATGTGATAGTAACTGGAAAGAATCCTGTGTGCTATTTTTAAAACAATGATTCTTGATTTACACCAAACTTGTCTTTATCAGAAGTGGTCTGTGGAAAGTCGAGTTTTGTTTTGGGATTCTCTCTCCTGCAAGAAACCTTGAAAAATAATCTTTTCATCAATGAAACCTTTCCATCAGGGAAAACCTGTCTTCATTCAAGAGCTTGGTTTGTTTCAGTGCCCTGCTTTTCTACTTTACCAAAATCCATATGCAAATGTCTTTTGCATGATTGTCTTGGACTTCTAATGTCACATTTACATAAATGCACTATTAGCTGCAGCAATGAAATTTTTGTGACCTTTTGATGAAATAGTTCATATATTTACAGATTTGAAAAAAAATTGTAATAATGCTCTTCTTTCACTTATTTTAACTACCTTTCTAACTAATAGCTGTCAGGCACATTTGTTGAATTATGACTGTAGAAAAGCATTCAGAATTTTGATCCTGGACTAGACAGTAATTCAGAAAAGCTGAAAGAGATCTTCTGTAGTTGCAGAAGGATTTTTAAAAAATCATATGCAGTCATGCCTGTTTTTACCAGAAACAAGCAGGAAGATGAAATAGAGCACTGCAGGCTTTGGGGGAAATAAGCAAGCCTGATGTTTTAGTATCCTGCTTGGTTTGAATACATATCTATACAATATCTGAGTCAAACATTTATTCTGAACTGTTTTTTAAATTCTCATTTTGTATAGGAATAACAGAGAGTACACGATAAAATTCAAGACCTGCTTTCAAGCAGGTTTGTTATTGAATACTTCATCTAGCCTTCAGGACATGAGTAAAGTTTTAATACAAATGTAGTTTCAAGAATACAAAAGGAAAAAGAAGAAAAAAAAAAAAAAAAGAAAAAGGGCACGTGAATGTATAGAAGAATGCTATTTCTTTGTATTGTTATATTGCTTTCATATAGACAATTAATTTTTAAAACATCCAAATAAAAGATGGCTTTTTGTTTGTCTCATTTTCACGAGTAAGGATCTAATTACTTTACACTCTAGTCTCCTTTAATTTAGCTTTACATAGTGGAATTTCTGCTTGTCAAATGTGAATCATAATCCATATTGTTGAATTTGGTTACTAGTGATATATTTTTCCCTCTGAATTATGAAAGATCCTTATTTTTATACCACTGTGTGTGTTTAAAGCTAATTACATTTCATTTTTGAATGTCATCTCTTATCTGGGCTGCATAAAAAGAAGTGTGGCCAGCACATTGAGGAAGGTGATTCCCCACCCTTCTATTCTGCTCTGGTGACACCCCACCCGGGGAGTGGGCCTGGAGAGGCCAAGTGCAGTACAAAAGAGAGCTATTACTAATAAATACCCAATAAATCCTTATCAACAAAATCAATTTGGTAATAAAGAAGACCAAAAATATGGTTTCAAGTATGCATGATGCCATAGCTAAGTAAAAAACTACAGTTCAAGCAAGAGCTATTTTTAATGCTGTCATGGAGTATTCCAGAATCCCAGAAAGGCTGTGATGAAAGGGGACCTCTGGCAGTCATCTTTCCAATCCCCTGCTCAAGGAGGTCACCTAGGGTTAGTTGCACAGAACAGTGTCCAGAGATCTTTAAAGGTCATAAAGATATGTACAGATCTGTTGTAAGCTGAAAAAGTATCCAAAAGTCAAATGAGTAATAATCTCTTTTAAACCAAATAAACTTTTCAAATGGCCATGTACAACTTAAAGTATAAAAATAAAACAAAAATAGGAGGAGAAAAGTTGTGAAAGACTTCAGAATTATTTTTATGATTTGGTAATACAGTAGCATCAAGCTCACAGAAAATTTACTTTGAAGAAGTGAGTTTACTTGGAATTGATTAAGAAACACTGGGTCTAAGAATTGCATTCTTCTTGCCTTTGTACTAAAAACATTGGTGACTTCTTTTTACTTTTGTATGTTCTTATATACTAATAATATTGTCTGATTCCCAAAGAAAGAATACAAAACATGATTTGATTAGTATAGGGTAATGATTATCTAAAGGAAAAATACAGTATCATTGCATTACATTATTGTCAGGCGGAAATCACAACATCTAATTCAGTACTTCAGGGCAGAGGAGGGGTGAGTAAAAAAAAAAAACCAGTGTTTTTAGTTTTCTTCAACTTTAACTTTTGGTCTCAAGTCCTCTGCACCAGCTTAATGGTTTCTGTACAGGCTGGAGCAACAAATAACAAAACAGTATTAGGCAGACAAAATGAAATATTATGTTGCATCAGTACTGTTGCAAAAATAGGGTAGAAAATAAAGAAATGTAATTTGCTTAGGCCTAGGCTGTTTGAATGGCTAATCTGGGGACTGTGGTTACTTACTTTAATTCAGAAGTCATAATGGACTTCTGTAATGGTTTCAACTTAACTGAGGTCTGATGCCAACGTACATGATGGTTTACTATCAGTCACCTGTCAAGAACCCAGTGACTTCATTTCATGGACTAAGGTGCAGAAAATGCTAGGGCTGTCCCCAAACATTATCAATAAGAGCCATCTGACCAAATGAAGAAGTCTGTAATTTGGATTTCTGTCTCTGAGTTAGTCATCCTAGATTTCCTTTGCACATAGTGAGGAACAGCAGGCATTTGTATGGAACAAAATTAATCCAAGAAGGATTTCTAATTTCAGCAGGGATAAGTATAAAGTCCTACACCTGGGGAGGAATAACACTGGAACATCTCTCTTATGAGGAAAGACTCAGAGACCTGGGGCTGTTTAGTCTGTAGAAGAGAAGACTGAGAGGGGATCTTACCAATGTTTACAAATATCTGAAGAGTGAGTGTCAAGTAGAAGGGGCCAGTCTCTTTTCAGTGGTGCCCTGTGATAGGGTGAGGGGCAATGGGCACAAACTGGAACACAGGAAGTTCCACCTCAACATGAGGAAAAACTTCTTTACTGTGAGGATGTCAGAGCACTGGAAGAGGATGCCCAGAGAGGTTGTGGTGTTTCCTATGCTACAGACTTTCAAAAGCCACCTGGATAAGTTCTTGTGTGGCATGACCTAGGTGATCCTTGTCTGACAGGGGGGTTGGACTAGATGATCTTCAGAGGTCCCTACCAACCCCTACCATTCTATGATTCTATGAAGAAAACATGCACATGTATAGAAGGTAATTTCCATATGTATTGGTTCTGTGATGAGAGCACAAATGTTTGTTTGTTTGTTTGTTTACAGGGAAATGAAGAAAAAAACCTAACTCAACACCTTGGGATAAGGAAAGAAAACCTACTTCTTGTGGCAGTTACTTAACTACAGGTTTATTTAAAATTTCCATGAAGGTGTGAAGTTATGGAAAATGGTTTTCTTTTCAATTTGCATGTTTTCCATCATCATCTTTTACATTTACAGTGGTCCATTTCTTTCTTTGCTACACCACTTGATGGAGATATAGTTCAGGGAATTTTACTGGCTGGTATGCGTAATTGATAAAAGTCACGGACGGCATGGATATGGTTACTTTATAGCGGCCTTCCAAACAAAACTAATGGAAGATTTAGTAAGTTAATTCTCTCTGCCTCTACTACTTTATTACCTGTACTTTCTACAGTGTCTATCAAGAATCTTTAATCATATTAGCTAGATAAAAGAGATTTAGCTAGTATTTTATTTAGGAATAGAAACAGTAAAATATTATGTGCAAAACCATTAAATATTTTAAAAAATTATTCATAATTAGGGAACACAGTGCTTCTTCGTATAATGTGGGTTTGTTCTCTTTGATATACAGTAATTAATGTGATGCAAAGGTGATAATTCACAGTGAACCAAAACTATGTGTGACGTCTTGTATATCAAACTATATTTCTTGACTGTAGATTTGTTCAAAATAGAAAGCATCTATACCATACTTGAAAAACAACTGACCTATAAAAATAATATATCTTGTAAACAAGTGTTTTTACTCTGTTTTTACTGAGAATACTTGCAGAGTTTTCAGTCAGACCTTATAATGAATTTTATGAGTTTCCTTTTCCTTCTAAAATGCATTTGTCACAGAAATAAAAAGTGGTGTCATCTCTGAATAGCTTCTATTATTGCCTAATAATACATGAGTAAAAATATCCATTTAACAGTAGTTTTGCTACCCTTCTTTAAAAGAAGATATTAATACAGTATTTTATTATAAGAATTCATTTTCCTAATGATAAGCATATAAAAATCTTCTTCAGATTAGGACAGCATCATTGCAGATGAGAGGGACAGCTGTGATGTAAAAATATCTTTTTTATATAACAAGTGTTTAAAATAACAGAAATCTGCACATCAAAGTCAGGAAGACAAATTCGGGAGTAAAATTAACATCAGATGATGTATGTATAGTAAAAATACATTTTGCTTAAATATTGTTGTATTGCTATTTCTGTGTCTTTAATAGACATTATTGAGATTTGTACAAACTAATATTAAAACATGTCTGAAATATATTTTATTCTTTACTAAAAGTTTCTAAATCAGAATCTTAGAAACAAGGAGGAAGAATTGATTAAAGCACAGAGTATATAAGTTCTAATTAGCCATGGATTGTCTTAAGAATAGAAATGTATGTTATTTATAGATTAATTGATTTTTTTTTATTCCATTCTTATTAAAATAATCTCTAAAGGGTTTCTGTGTCTAATACTGTATATATTAATATGTACTATTTATAGAATGGTGTGCTTGTGTGTATTGTGACATTAATATATGATACACAGATTTATTTATAGACATAATGTACTTTTTGTTCAAGGATCACTGCATGAGTAGGAAAACAACCAGACCACAAATCAAAACCCTCAGAATGAAGAAGGACAGAATTACACACCCTTTAAGTGAGATACCACAAAATTCAAACTATATATTATTTCCAGCACTCTCAGTTAGATGATCAGATGATTTTTGACTGCAATCAAATGCACCCAGACAGGACTTGGAGTGTATATGATTTTTAACTCTGATTGATACATCTCAGTTTAATAGCTTGCAGATTGAACATTCACAGAACACTGTAAATGAAGTTGGAATATCAACCTTTTGACTCTCACTTAATGCTGATGGCAAAATTTTGGCTTAATGGAAACACATTTAATTTGCAGGAAAATCAATGAGTTAATATGTGTTCAGAACCAAATTTCCTGATTAATGGTTTCTGCAGTTTGTATATCATACTTCCACAACACTCCAAGTAAATATTTGAAAATGTAAATCATGTCTCAATCATGTGCCAGCTCCACATAAACTAAATGTACTACAGCATACTTCAAAAACTAAATGTATTACAGTATACTTCAATTTTTATTATCCAACACATTACAGAATTACAGAATTCTGTCTTAAGTATTTGATGGAATACTTTTGTTCATTCCTACTTACAGAATATTAAATAAAAGTAAAAATTTAGTAGTAATTTAGGTATTTTCCTGTCACATTTCTGTCTTACAGACAAGCTCGTATTTCAGAGTTATCACTGTCAAACCAAATATTGCTACTTAAAAAGTTTGGGGGGGGGGGGAACAGGATAGGTCGTTCATTTAAATATAGTCCAGCTTTGTTGCTTGTAAAAGTTATTTTTCTCTGATATCTTTTCCAATCCTCAATGAAGTGAACTTGAAGCATTGAACCTAATGGTAAAACTGCTAACTCATAGTGCCAAAATTAGTTTCATTATTCACCTGAAAGATTTGGGCAGCTAGTAAACTTACTTTTGGGTTGAAGCTATGGAATGTAGTGGCTTGCACCAGTTTACATAAAAAACAAATACATAAAATAGGTACTTCTGACATTACATGCCTATGACTGAATCTATGCATTGACAATTCAAATGGCAAATTTCACTGCTAGCTTGATTTTCCTCTTACATATTTGTACAGAAACTGATACAACAGGCTACAATGTAAACATTGAATTTCAGTGTTTCCACTGATATACAAATATTACCTATTACTATGAATTCATGTGCTTTGAGGGATCTTGGAGACGGTGCAGGAGAGGTTTTCAAATGACATGAAGTCTAATGAGTAACAATCTCAATTGTTTTTCTGATGTTCTAGTTTGTGATTCAGTGGAAATGTTTCAATGAGATCAAGAATCTGAACTCAAGACTTTGAAGCTGCTTAGCTGCAGGGATTCAATGTGTCAAAAAAGTCTTCAGGTTAACGAAACAACAGAATTCTGGTTGCAGTGGAAACCAGGAAACATGGTTTGAAATAGCACTGGACATACCAGTTTAGGTAGAACAAATAACTACCTCCACATTCAAAATGGAGTTTCTAACTCTGCCACTCATAAGATACTATACAACATATTATTTCATAAATCTGTAGCTCCTTCTTTTTTATTTTTAAAAAGATAATAGAAAAGATGTCCTAGTATCTGGAAAAAATCAGGAAGAAGTGGATCTTTTATTTAATTCAATTTTATTTGGAAAGTTCATTTACATCTTATAAGGATTAGAAATTTATTAGAAGTCTAGGAGTGTACTGGTTTTGGATGGGATACAGTTAGTTTTCTTCACAGCACCTCATATGAGGCTATGGTTTAGATATGTGACCAATATAGCATTGATAACACACTGATATACTAGCTATTGCTAAGCAGTGCTTACATAGAATCAAGGCCTTTTCTGTTTCTCAGGCTGCCCTGGCAGCAATTAGGTTGAGGCTGCACAAGTAATTGGGAGAGGACAGTCAGAACAGCTGACACCAACTGACCAAAAGGATATTCCACACCAATATACTTGGGTTACCAAGCATGATGGACCTCTGCTTTCCTGAAAACACCTAAGCACCTGTCTGCTGATGGTCAGTAGTGACTGGATTCTTAGTTTGCTTTGCTTGTGTGTGCACCTTTGTTTTTTTTCTGTTTAACTGTCTTTATTTCAACCCACAAGGTTTCACACTTCTACCCTTCCAATTCTCTTCCAATTCCCCCAGTCTGGGGAAATGAGCAAAAGTCTGAGTGAGGCTGAGCTGACTACTGGAGTTAAATGACAACAAGGGGTAGCAATTTTAAAAGAAATTTCTTCTTATTTAAAGGAGAAGCCATTGAAAGCATGAATAGAAGGACCTAAGAAGAGAGAAAACTGTTTTCTTAGTTTCAGGCTTCCAAAAAGTTAAATAAAGGCAACATATGCAAATGTTGATCTTGCAACAAGAAGAATAATGTAGATTGTGTCAGACAATTACACTAGACAGTATTACACTAATTTATTATTATTTTCCACCAGAGATCCTATAAAAACAAGGGTCTGTTATAGAATTCCTACCCAAAAAATATACTATTCCAGATTTCATTAGTCTGGTCACAGAATCACAGAATCACAGAATCACAGAATCACAGAATCACAGAATCACAGAATCACAGAATGTTAAGGGTTGGAAGGGACCTTGAAAGATCGACTAGTCCAAACTCCCTGCCAGAGCAGGACCACCTAGAGCAGGTCACACAGGAACGCATCCAGGTGGGTTTTAAATGTCTCCAGACAAGGAGACTCCACAACCTCTCTGGGCAGCCCATTCCAGAGCTCCATAACCCTCACAGTGAAAAAGTTTTTCCTTATGTTTCTGTGGAACCTCTTATGCTCCAACTTGAACCCATTGCCCCTTGTCCTATCATTGGACATAACAGGGAAGAGTCTGGCTTCATCCTCCTGACACTCAGCCTTTACATATTTATAAACATTAATTAGGTCACCCCTCAGTCTCCTCCAAGCTAAGGAGACCCAGCTCTCTCAGCCTTTAGTCATAAGCACTCTCTAACCCAATCCTCATCATCCAGTGGAGAGTCTTCCTCCCTCCAGGCTTTCTCTCTTACTTCCAGGGTCTGGGATTCCTGAGGGCTGGTCTTACAAGTGATGACTGAAGCAAAGAAGGCATTTAGTAATTCCATCCTTTGTCAACAGGCCTCACACCTCATTCAGCAGTGGGCCCACATTTTCCCTAGTCTTCCTTTTGCCATTAATGTATTTGAAGAAGCCTGTCTTGTTCTCCTTTCCTTTGTCAGAGTTAACTCCAAGAGGTCCTTGGTCTTCCTTGTTGCATCCCTACATACCCTGACAATGTTCCTATAATTCTCCGAGGAGACTAGTCCCTTTTTCCACACGCTATGAACTTCTTTCTTCCATGTGTGTTTTTGCAGCAGCTCCTTGCTCATCTGTGTTGGTTTCCTGCTTCCTTTACTTGATTTTCTTGCTCAAAGGAATGCGTCTATCTTGAGCTTGGAGGAAGTGATGTTTGAATATTAACCATCTCTCTTGGGACCTCCTACCCTTTATAGTCTTAGCGCAAGTGATTTCTCCAAGTAGGTCTTTGAAGAGGACAAAGCCCTCCTGAACTCCACTTGCAATCCTACTTATTGCCTTACTTCTTCCCTGTATGATACTAAACTCTACCATGTCATGACCACTACCACCAAGGATGCCTCCAGTCTTCACATACCCAACCAGACATTCTTTGTTCATTAATACAAGGTCCAGCAGCACACCTCTCTTCATTGGCTCTTCCACCATCTGCATCAGAAAGTTATCATCAACGCACTGAAAGAACCTGCTAGACTGAGTATGCCTTGCTGTGTGGCCTTTCCAACAAATACTGAGATGACTGAAGTCACCCATGAGCACCAGGGCACGTGATCTTGAGGCTTCTTCCAGCTGCCTCATTGACGTCTCCTTCCTGGTGTGGTGGTCTGTAGTAGAAACCCACGATAGTTTCACCCATATTTGTGTTCCCCTTAATTCTTACCTGTAAACTTTCATTATGTTCTTCACCTCCCCCACCCCTGTTCAGCGCTAAATGCCTTGCAGTTCTTCTCCCAGAACGGGTCCCTCCGCCCCCCC
>WTSP01026147.1:8227-18710 GCA_025331215.1 Actenoides lindsayi
AAATCTTATACTACAAAGCTGCAATTCTGTTACCTGTCCTTCTGCACCCAGTATCAGGGTACAAGTTTAGCCCTCCTTAGCTACTCTACCATCCCAGCTCCTTCAGACATGAACCTAATGGAGAGTCCAAAAGAGAGTCCAAGGTGTTGCCTTCCTATATTGAGGAGAGCTTGGGTCTGCAGGTCAGCTTCACCACTATCAGCAGATGTCCACAATCACAAGATTGTGGTCATCACAAGATCCTTTCCCTTTTTTGTGCTGTTATTTTCTTTTTTTCTTTTTTTCTTTTTTTTTTTTCCCCTTGTGCCTCCTTTTCTCTTTGCATACCCCTCCCTATCAAACATCCTGTGTACAGAATCACACATAGTGGCTGAGGTGGGAACCTCTGCAGATGACCTAGTTCAGACTCATGCTCAGAGCATGATCACAAAAAACAGGTTGCGCAGACCCGTGTCCAGTTGGGTTTATCTTCAAGGATGGAGACTCCATAACTTCTCTGGTCAGTTGATTCCAGTGTTTGATCATGCTTAGAGTAAAAAAGTATTTTCTTACGTTTAAGTGAATTGTACCTTACTTCAGTTTGTGCCCATTGCCTTTTACCCTGTCCCTGGACACCACTGAGAAGAGTCTGCCTGCGTCTTTTTTTATCCCCTTCCCTCAAGTATTTATACACCTCAGCCTTTTTGGCCAAACAGCCCCAGGTCTCTGAACTTGTCATGTCACATGTGCCTTAGTCATCTTCGTGGCCCTTTGATGGACTGTGTGAAGTATGTCCATGTCTCTTCTATACTGGGAAGCCTAGAACTGGACACAGTATTCCAGGTGTGTCTTACCAGTGAGTAGAAGGTAAACATTACCTCCCTGGGTCAGGTGGCAGTGCTCTTCCTGATGCAGCCCAGGATCCCTTTTGCCTTGCATGCTGCAAGGGCACACTGCTGGCTCATGCTCTTGTTAGTGTTAGCCAGGAGCTCCAGGTCCTTCTCCACCAAGCTGTTTCTCTAGGCAGTTGGCCCCCAGTCAGTACTGGTGCCTGTGGTTACTTCTCCCTAGGTGCAGGATTTTACCTTTCTCCTTGTTTAATTTCATGAGGTTCTTGTCAGTCCATTTCTGCAGCCTATGAAGGTCGCACTGGATGGCGGCAAACCAGTCTGGTTCATCAGCCACTCCTCCCAATTTAATGCCTTCTGTAAGTTTGCTGCATGGCGCATTCTGCTCCATCATTCAGGTCATTAATGAAGATGTTAAACAGTACTGGACTCAGGATCTGTGCTTCGTGTGCACTGCTAGCTACTGGTCTCCAGCTGGACTTTGTGCTGCTGACCAGAATACTTTGGGTGTGGTAGTTCAGCTGGCTTTCAGTACACCTTGGTATATCCATTTGTCTATGCCTGTATTTTGCTGGTTTTTCTACAAGGATGTCATGGGGCACAGTGTCAAAACTGTTCTGGAAATTGAGGTAAACACTTGCTTCTCTCCCCCTGTCCACCAGGCTATTCTCATTGTATAAGGCTGTCTGGTCTAGTTGTTTTTCTCCTTGGTCATAGTTGGGAAGGTTTATCAGGGCAGACTTCTGAGCCACAGTCAAAAATTTTGCCCAAGCCCAGCTTTATTCTAGTAGCCTGTGCGCCAGATGCATGTTCCACATTGCCCTCCACTGTTTTCCACTCCAGTTTCTGCTTGCTGTGCCCAGTTTGGGGCTCCCCAATACAGGAAAGACATTGACAAGCTGGAGTGAGTCCAGCCTGGAGCCCCTAGGATGATTAGGATTGTGCACATGGTGTACGTGCACTGGGTGTACGCTTCATTGGTTAAAAAACTAACTGGATGTCTGGACCCAGAGAGTGGTGATGAATGGAGTTAAATCCAGCTGGTGACCAATCACAAGTGGTGTTCCCCAGAACTCAGTACTGGAACCTGTTTTCTTTAATATCTTTATCAATGATCTGGACGAGGGGATCAAGGACACCCTCAGGAAGTTTGTGGATGACAACAAATTAAGTGAGAGTGTTGATCTGCTTGAGGGTAGCAAGGTTCTACAGAGGGATCTAGTCAGGCTGGATTGATGGTCTGAGGCTGGTAGTATGAGGTTGTACAAGGCCATGTGCCAGGTCCTGCACTCTGGTCACAACAACCCCATGCAACACCACAGGCTTGGGGACAAGTGGCTTAAGGCTGCCCAGAAGAAAAGGACCTGGGGATTCTGGTCAACAGACACCTGAATGTGAGCCAGCAGTATGCCCAGGTGGCCAGGAAGGCCAACAGCATCCTGGCTTGTAATAGTGTGTCCAGCAGGACTAGGGAAGTGATTGCCATCCTCTACTTGGCACTGGTGAGGTTTCTTCTCAAATACTGTGTTCAGTTTTGGGCTCCTCTTTACAAGAAGGCCATTGAGGTTCTGGATTGAGTCCAAAGAAGGGCAACAAAGCTGGTGAAGGATCTAGAGAACATGTCTTATGAGGAGCAGTTGAGTGAACTGGGGTTGTTTAGCCTGGAAAAAAGAAGGCTCAGGGGAGAACTTCTTGCTCTCTACAACTACTTGAAAGGAGGCTGTAGTGAGGTGGGGATTGATTTCCTTTTCCAGATAACAAGTGGATAGGACAAGAGGAAATAGCCTCAAGTTGCACCAGGGGATGGTTAGGTTGTATATTAGGAAGAACTTCTTCACAAAAAAGGTTGTCAAGCCCTGGAACAGGCTGCCCAGGGAAGTGGTGGAGTCACCATCCCTGGAGGTATTTAAAAGATTATGATCTTGAAGGTCTCTTCCAACCAGAATTATTCTATGAGGAGGTGCTGAGAGACCTGGGTCTGCTTAGCCTTGGGAGGACAATGGTGAAGGAGAGACTTTATGGCTGTCTGTAGCTACGTGAGGGGAAATTTTAGAGAAAACACAGACTCATCTCAGAGGTGCATGGTGATAAGAAGAGCACATCAGTTGCATAACAAGAGGTTACGTATGTTCCAGTTATGTACAGGGGGGAAAAAAAAAATCACTGTCAGAGTGGTCAAACACTGGAATAGGTTTTCCAGAGAGTTTGTGGAGTCTCAGGTTTCAGTCTTTAGGCTATTCAGAACTTGACAGGAGAAGGTCCTGAGCAACCTGCTCCAATGGGACAGGCTTTGAGCAGGAGGCTGCGTAAGTGTCATCTCCAGAGGCCTCTTGCAACCTGAACTGTTTTGTTATTCAGTGAATAGTTTGGGAGTAGTATCCTGAAGTCCATGTCACAGCAAGCATCCTGCTGTCCAAAGTGTTTTATCAACATGCATAAAAACTGTTCCTGTTCTCCATCAGAGGTGGGAGTCAACCTATTTATTCCTCATTTACAGAGTGGAAACTTTTAAGAAAGTGCCTTGATCTCACTTGCTTCCTGTAGGTTCCTCTGACTCCATCTCTTTGACCAGGTGCTTATATGGAGAAGTATGAATGTCTTGTGTTTACATAGCACTTTGCACAATAACCTGTGATTTATGATGGCACACATGGACATAGTACATGGAAGTTGAGTAGGAGATGTGTGAAACCTGGAGAAGTCAGTGGCCAAGATGGGAGTCACTGTCTGGAAGTTCCTCATCTGTACTCCTTTTGGCTCTAAGAAGTTATCAACAGGGCTTTTTTTTTTCCTGTAGTGGAAGAACTTTTTAGATAATTTTATAGAATAAAAGAGAACCTTAAAAAGAGGTCTAACTGGAAAATTTTACTGACTCATGGAAATACATTTATTATATGTAATCACCTGAAGTGTCATCCTCTGCACCCGGTGCTAACTATCTACATGGTTTCTGGGGAGAGGGAGTAATTTCCAGGTAGTATTTAATCCCCTCATCTTAAAATGTGATCAGTCCTTCTCTGAAGGTGGCAGAGCTTCTGTCAAGAAGAGGGACAACCTCAGCATTGACCTAGGTGTCGATGCATGATATTTAGCTTAATTTAAGAGACGAATCCCACTCACACTGCCTGGTGATTTTCGAAGAGTCTGCAGAGCAGAACCAACTCATACATTGAATTAATAATAAAGATTTAAAGAAATTTGGCATAAGATATTTTAGTGGTAATTTCTGCCTTTATTTTTTTATTTGAAGCATGGCCTGACAGTGATTCATCTTGCAGCTTGGACTGGAAATCTGGATATAATGCGAAGATTAGTTAAAGCAGGCGCTGATCAAAAGGCTAAGAATGAGGTTTGTTGATGACAAATCTTTACCAATTCTAAACATGTTTATGTTGGAAAAAAATCAGACTTGTTCTTACAGACATGCTTACTGTTTTTCAGGAAGGAATGAATGTACTGCACTTTGCAGCTCAGAACAACAGTGTTAAAATAGTTGATTATTTTCTCCAAGATCTCCATCTGAATGACTTGAACAAGCCCGATGGGGTACAGTATGTTTCTTTCTGTTTGTTTCTTTGGTGTCATGAGGCATCTGTTGTGGGCAAAACAATCTTGACTTGCGGAATTTAAATTATTTTTAATTTAGTGCCAGTTAAATAAAACTGATTTGCGTATTCAGAAACAAGTAGGAGAAACAGCCAGACAAGCACTTAGGGAAAACACATTTCCTCTGCCTGTCTCAGCTGAACACCCGACTCCTCTCCTCTCTTCCCGTAGTGTCAGCTCTCAGTGATCAGACCAGTCTGTGATCTCCCACACAGCTCACCCCTGCAGCTCCCTGCCCTTACCAAAACCTGCCAGTTACAGCCAGCACGGGCATACTTTGCCCTTTGCCAATGTAGAACATAAAACTATGTGCAGCCATGCTACAAAGGTGTACCAACTCTTCAACAGTGCCAGGGCTTTTTCCTCCTCAGTTTTGCTGTGTTTTTATTTTTGCTTCCCACAATGTTGGGATCTTGCTTTGAAGGCTTACTTATCTAAGTAGGATATTTTGTTTGTACATGAAGAAAAGTTATTCTTCTAGGATCTGTCACCAGAAGAACAAGGCTCCTCCAAGCCCTTGGTTTTTTTTTTTGAGTCTTGAATTGTGTTGACTCAGTGGTGCAAAATTCTGAATTCTTTCTACATGTGCCAAGGCTGACAAAACAGGTTAATATAACAAAACCCAACCTTCATGTTTTAGGCCTTGGGAAAGGAAAGGTGAAGAAGAATCTTCTTTATGCTGAAGTTATATCATAATTATCTATTAGTTGCAGAAGTCAGATTGAACGTGTTATGCCATGGAAATAAATCCTGCAACTTCTTTACTGCCTGTTTCTGAGCATCCACAGACTTCTAATGATGCTATTCCTTTGATAAGTGTTCTCATACTAAGAAGAATTAACAAATATTTTGAGCACGTTTTCTTCCATGTTACCATTTAAAAATATTTTATTCAGGACATACAAAATGTATCATTTGGGTTTTTTGCACTAACTAAATACTGCATCTTTTTTTTTAAATTCTCACTCTTCTTGTTTATATCTAATTTTTCATTAATCAATTTAGTAATATGTCAATTTTTATGCGGAATACATGTACATATATGCATGCCATATATCTACTAACTGGAAGCAAACTATTTTTACTTTCAGTAACACTGTCTTTCTTTCTGTAATTGTATTCCAGAAAGGTAAAAAACCATTTCTTCTGGCATCTGAAAAAGGCCATGTTGACATGATAAACACTTTGATTACTCTGAAGCTGTTTACATCTGAAGAAGATAAGGTAAAGGTTTTTCTTTTCCACAGGAGTTTGTCTAAAAAAGTACCTATGGAAGATTACTTTGTTTCAGTGTAGTTACTACACAACCAAGTGATATGAATAAGCTGTATGAATGTCAGAGTACTGGTATTGGTATATGTTGGACCAACAAATACATAAGGATGCTGATTTTTCAGTAATTAAGGGAAGACAGTGGGACTTCTGGTCATTGCCAGAAGACTTATCCTTAGACATTAATAATTCCTGTAAAGATTAGCACATGGTGTCTGTTGTGAGAAGTGTGAAAGTCTGGTGATTAAGGTGTCAGGCTCTGTATTAGGATCATATTTCCCACTTCTTTGCTTTGCTCAGCTGTGTTTGTGTGTCACTGCTAAATCCTGCATGACTAATTTTGCAAAGGTGTTTAAATAGGTCAGCGTGCAAATAAACACCTATGGGTTTTTTTCAGAAGTGCCTTAACGCTTCAGTCTGAGTTTGCTTTTGACAAGTTTGGCTGTGTTTTAAGGTATCTAAATAACTTTCAAAATCAGCTTTTATATTTTCCTACACCTTACTCTATTTGTGGAATGACTGAGTTGGTACCCCTCTGCACCTGAGGCATTGCAAGGATGAATACATTAAAAGTTGTGAAATGGTCAGATACTGCATTTATAGAACCATGTAAGCAAGCATGCAGGAAAGTGGTTATGTTGTTTTTTGGGGTTTGTTTGTTTGTTTGGTGGGTTGTTTTGTTTGTTTATGGAGGGGTGGGGTTTGTTTATTTGTTTTGGTTTTGTTTGGTTTTGGTTTTGTTTGTTTGTTTGGGTTTTTTTGGTATTCTGGTAATAGCTTAAAAGCTGTAGTGCGATCCAGAGTGGTAAAGAGTTTATCAGCAGAGGTTAAAAGACAGTGTTGTCCCAGGCATTTATTTAGCAGGCTGAAGGTGTAAACAGCAATGATGTGAGGCAAATGCTTTGATCCTACGGAGTAAGTAGGTAGGAAGCCAGGACAGAAACTGATCTTCTGGATCACTAAAAGCAATCACACTGTATCCCTAAATTCTAAAAAAGGTTTGAATTCTGCCTGCCCTTCTAGTGCTGTGAATGGAAAGCTGTTCTGGATTCCCATTTCTCTGAGGGTTAGCATATTTCTAATTTCCAGCTTCAGTTTGGCTTTAGCCAGTTTTGTGCTTTTTTTCTTGTGCCAGAATTGTACTTCAGCTCAAAACCTGCTGCTCTTCCCAAACTTGCTTTTTGTTTTTATTTGCTTGCTGGTGGGATTTTATTCTTAATTAGCTAGTGAGAAATTTTGCTGGTGGTGAAGCGGATTGAAGATTGCCATGTTGGTGTCAAAGACACTACAAGTTTCTGTATACTTACCTGGGTTTTGGCCATTAATCTTTAAATTGGTGATCTTGAGGGCTTGTTGTAGGATCCTTGTAGGATGTAGATCCTACATCCTTGTAGGAATTGGTACCCAATTTTTTTCTTCTGATTTATTCTTTAGGATTTAGAATTTTAGGACTTTTCATTGGTCATATGCTGCAGTTTTCACAATATGAGACAAGCGTCTATCTAGACCAGCAAGGTCTTGCCTGCATGTGTGTTAGGAGGCCCCTTTCACATTAGTCTGTATCTGGTTACAGACTGTGTGGTTCTGCCTCCTTCTTGTGTGTGAGAGAGGTGTATGTAAAAGACCAAAGGCTTTCTGTTGTTTTTTTCTTTGTGTTTTGATATTATTCTGCATTTTAAAATATCTTAATCGACATTTTAATTTCAAGGAGGGAAACACAGCATTGCATCTAGCAGCCAAAAATGGTCACAATGAAGTTGTAGAAATTCTGCTCAAACAGTGGGAGGAAATAAATGACCTCAATCAGGTAAGGACACAGAAATTACTGAAAGACCTAAATGAGAGATTTGAAAAATCAACTCAGATATAACATTTTAAAGGAATAAATGTTGCCTTGAGTAGACTCATTAGTTCTCCTGCTTTTCTAGTACCTTGGTGCCTTGCTTCATTGTCCCTTGTCAATAAAATCATCTCCTTTAACTCCTTCAGTTTCCCTTCCCCTGTCCTCTATTCCTCTCACAGTGGCCTCCCCTACATCTCACATGCTCTTGCATAACTACCGATAGAAGGAAACAGAGGAGGGCATAACTTCCACCTTGTGTCCTCTCCTCCAACATTTCTGATCATGTGATCCCATTCCTTTCACCATCTCTGGTGCTTTTCAGGCTATTCACTGAGCCAGTTCAACATGCGTACCCAGTGCATACCATCATAGGTGCCTTGGCAAAGAGGTCTCAGATTTGTACCTTGTTCATCTGATCTGAATTGACTGCACAGATTTGGCTGCAGACACTGCCTACCCACTTTTCTTTCCTGGGTTAGTGTTGGTGAGCTCAGCCAGCATATTCATGAATTGCATATTTGCTGTGAAGGTTGTATCCTTGAGTTGATGTGCTCATAAGCTTAATTTTAAGGCTTAAAGTTGAAGTGGAGGAGGGAATTGCACACTAACTATTCAAAGCGGTGTTCTGTTTTGCAAAGGGTCCTTGTTTCATTCTGCATCATCTGTGGGACAGCTGGAATGAACTGGGCAAGTTAATTCACTTTATTGGGGCTGGCATGCCCAAGGCGGGAACCCACCTTGTGGTTGACGGTCTGTTCTGCTGGCCCAGCAGCTGAAATGAATAATGGACACACACTCCTGCTACCCAAGGCCTTCTGCTGACTTAATCAGCAACAGATCTATGGGTTGAATGGTTCTCTCTTACCCAGCTTGTCTCTTCTTTACAGTTCTGTAAGCTTTGAAGCACAACAGCTCCCTTGAAATGTGAAGCCTTCGTGTTTCCACACCTTGTCTAACAGCATTGCTTCTGCACACAGAGCCTGTACTGCTCATGCCCCTGCCTTGCCACAGCTAATGGTGTGCCCATCTTGTCCAGCTGGAGATGTTCTCATCTGTGGCTAAACAGGTCTCTCTCTCCCCAGTATGAGCAAACCACTAAAATATACTAAGTTTACCAGAATGATGGTGACAGCAGTTTAAGCAAAGAAAAATCAGGATTTACTGATGCTTCTGTGGATGCTGAAACACGGGAGTGACTTTCAGTAAGTTGAGAAGCAGGGATTAAATCACTGTGCAGGTGATAAAACGTCTTTTAGAAACATACTGTGGAGACATGGAGACTTTTTTGGGGGTAGGAAGATTTGGAATAAATATGCAACAGGATTACTCCTGCTGAAAGTGCTCTTAGTTATACAAGCACTAGAGTTCGGAATTCATCAGAAATCCATGGCACTGGACTGTCAGAAATTGGTACTTATGGTATGTGCTAGCATGCTGGCTGTGTTGACCTGGTGTTGAATGGCAGCAATTGCTGCCCACCATCTTTGTTTCTGTGCCTGTTGCTAGCAACCTTCCTTGAAAAGAGCATGATTAACGCTTATGAAATAGTATATAGAGGCCTGTAGCCTTCGGTGTTCCCCAGGAGTCAGTATGGGGTCTGGTCTTATTTAACACATTCATCAATGACCTAGGCGAGGTGACTTAATGTGCCCTCAGCAAGTTTGCTGATGATAAAAAACTGGGAGGAGTGGCTGACACTCCAGAGGACTGTGCTGCCATCCAGCACAACCTGGACAGGCTGGAGAGTTGGACAGTGCAGAAACCAATAAGGTTCAACAAGAGCAAGTGTTGGGTCCTGCACCTGGGGTGAAGCAACCCCTGCAGCAATATAGGTTAAGGGTAGACCTGCTGGAAAGCAGCCCTCAAGAGAAGGATCTTGGAGGTCCTGGTAGGCAGTAAGTTAACCATGAGCCAGCAGTGTGCCCTTGTTACCGAAAAAGCCAATAGTATCCTGGGGTGCATTATGAAGAGTGTGGCCAGTAGGTCCAGAGAGGTTCTCCTCCCCCTCTATTCTGCCCTGCTGAGGCCACATCTGGAGTTCTGAGCTCCGAGTTCAAGAGAGTCAGGGAACTACTGGAGAGAGTCCAGCAGAGGGCAATGAAGAAGACTGGGTCACTGGAACATCTCTTTTGAGGGAAGGTTGAGAGAACTGGCGCTATTTACCCTGGAGAAGAGAAGACTGAGAGGAACCTTACCAATGTCTATAAATATCTAAATGGTGGGTGCAAGGAGGGTGGAGCCAGACTCTTTTCAGTGGTGCCCAGTGACAGGACAAGGGACAGTGGACACAAGCTGGAACACAGGAAGTTCCATCTAAATGTGAGGAAAAACTTCTTTCCTGTGAAGGTGACAGAGCCTGGAACAGGCTGCCTGGAGGGGTTGTAGAGTCTTCGCTGGAGACTTTCAAAACGTGCCTGGGTGCAACCCTGTGTAATGTGCTCTAGCGAACCTGCTTTGGTCGGGGGTTGGACTAGATGATCTCTAGAGGTCCCTTCCAACTCCCAATGATTCTGTGATTCTGTGGTGGCAGAGTTACAAGAAACCTTACTATATATCTGTTCGCACCTAGAGTGTTGTTGAGTTGCCATTTCATTTAAGTGTTAGTTTAGGAGCGTTCAGGTTGTTTTCTCTTGTGACCGTCTCCCCTTTTTGTTGAGCTGGACAAGTCTGATCAAGGTAACTTGTTATGTGTCATGTAGCTTAAACTGGAACAGACATTTTCTCTCTGTTGGTCTAGAATGGAGAAACTCCGTTTTACTTGGCTGTTGAAGGAGGTCATGAAACATGTGCTGAACTCTTACTGGAAGCTGGGAGTGATATCAACATTTTAACTCAAGTATGTACACAGTATCCCTGCAGCACCCAGGTACTGGGACATCCTGGGCTGTGGGAAAAAACTGCTCTTCTCTGTGTGTATATGAAGTGTATATATATA
>WTSP01026147.1:18810-60300 GCA_025331215.1 Actenoides lindsayi
TATATATGTGTATATATATAAAAAAATGTAAATAAGTTAATAAAATAGTATTGGAAATGTAGAGAGTTCTAACAGAGCAAAACTGATTTGGAAGAAATATACCATAGATTTATTTGACAGTGCTATGCCCACGCTTTTTTATTTATTGTATGACCAATAGTAAAACATATGACTAGGAAATGTAACCAACTAGGGTAATTGAAAATCCTCCTTTTTGGCAGTGATGTGGATGAACTGATGACAAACCTGTTCTCCACATCTGGTTCCTGGACTCCAGTCCAACTCACATCTGTGGAATGGACTTGGCTTGCCTGCTGTGAGAAGTTATGATTCTAGCAGACTGAGAGCTTGTTTATTCTAGCAGAATTAAGTGGAAATTTTCTATGGATTTATTTTTTAAATTGTTTTAATATGACTGTGCTTTCTTGTTAAAGGTCAAACTGAACTAACAGACGAGGAGACGTGTTGGCATTGTCATTGCCCATGATACAGGATAGCTGACAATGCTGATTTATCTTAAGAGAATTTGAAAAGGACAATAGAGTACTGGTAGTTTTAATGTATTTGTTGTGATACAGTAAAAATGGGAAGTTCCTTCAGTATTTAGAAAAACACACCATGGTAACTCCTGATCCACTTCATGTTTTATCAAAGGGAGGTTTTTTGGGGGGGGAGGGGATAATACAAATTTAAATGAGCAATATCCTATATTGATAGCTCTCTTTAGTGCTGTTTTTTCCAGCAACAAAAACATACAGTTTTACCATCTATACCATTTATTTCAGAATAATAGCAATGCTTTGCAGATTGCAATTCAGAATGGACATCTATCCTTGGTTACTTTTCTTATTGATAAGAATATTGACCTGGTTCCTAAACCCGAGGTGAGTGTGTATCAGTATAGCCATTCTGCCTGTCCCCTCCTGTCTTTTATGGCCTTCCTTTGGAATTTGGACAGCTGAATGGGATTGTCTAGTTCCTTAATTTTTTCACTATACATGTTACTACATGGTTTATCGAAGCTGGTTAGCAATATGTGTGAACCAACAAAGGCAAGGTCCTGTTACATAAACCCTGTGAGTGCCTAGGCAGACTGGTGCAGTGCAGTGTAGAGGTGGCCAGGCTAAGCCCCAGACTAGGTAGTCATTAGGAGAAGATGAGCAAAGTACCCTGCTTGACCTAAGCAGCAGTAATGGAGACCTCCCAGTGTGCTGTGGGCAAAGAGTTAACACCTGTAATTGATTTTGAATAAAGGTAAATAAATAAAAATGGAAGGTAAATAAACATTTCAGTGCTTAAAGCACATGCCTTCAGAATCTTCATGCCATCATTCTTTGGGGTTTAAAAAGAAATTTATGATGTGCTTGAAATGATATATTTTAAAGATCAGGCAGTTCTTATGCTGCTTGTTCTCATTGGCTTTCTGTAGCAGAAGCAACTCATAAAGTTGTAATTTATGTTTTGGAAACACATCCTGTGCAGCGCTGCGTAAGATCTTGCTTTGGTTTCCTGTAGCCCGTTTATAAAGACTGAACTGACATCTGCCACCCATGAGTGGCACTGGTACAGAATTATTCTTCAGCTGTATTTAACAAGCAACTGACGAGCCACAGGTTCAACATGCAAAGTGATCTTGCCACTCTGATGGTCAGATTGTGACTGCTGTGGGATCTGTGCCTCAGTCATCTTAATAAATAATCACTCAAAACCCCTTAATTGCTTTCTAGCTGTAATTTACTTTTTATAAATATGATGGCAAGTCAGTTTAGTACGAATATTCCCCAGCAGCAATATGTGACAGGAGTTTATTCCTGGAAAGTAGATTTTGACATCTGTTTACCCAACCTATTCAGCTAAGGGCAAACCCAATTCACTGAGGGAACAGAAACACTACCCTAGGCTCCCTACTGTTGGCCAAGGGTAGCAGCACCAGTATGAACACATTAAGAGGAGTGTCTTGCAACATTCCTAAGTGGTGGCACACTGATATGCACCCAGTGCACTCAACATTTCCAGGTTTCTCAGCTGTATTTCTTTACCTGCTGCTGTTGCAGGAGCAGGCTACTATATCTGGCATAGCTCTGCACCTCAAAGTGGGTTTTCTGCAGTCTTGAACCTCTGCTAGAGTGTATTGCCTTTGCAAGGGTCGATTTTAACAAGAACTTCTTTCTTGTTTGAATTAACTTCTCATAATGTACCCCAACTATAACAGTTTATTATTTTCCCTCCACAGCAGAAGAATTCGCCTCTCCATTTAGCAGTCATCAGTAATCATCTACTGGTAGTAAAAAGCCTGTTGGATGCCAATCATGATATAAACTCCTTAAATCATGTAAGAAAAACTGGGAATTAACATAGCTTCACTGGTAAAGAGAAGATTATAAGGATTTTGATTGAGAATTTTTTTCTTTTCCTTATGAGCTCAGGGTGGAAAAAAAAAAAAGTCAGGAAGAGGCAGTTCCTTCCTTATCTTTTCATATGTGTGCATATGTACTAGTCACTGGTACATGCTGTGCTAGTATTGTTTGAGCAAGATAAGGATCGCAAAATGCTGTATCTTGTGAAAATATTTGCATTAATTTATTGTTCAAATGTTACAATTCACGTGCCATAAATGGTAGAAATGTCTCAACAATATTGGTCTCAAAGGGAAACCCAGTGCAAAGTGTCACTTGGCTTGGATGGAGTTAATTTTTTTTCGTAACATCCCATAGAGTGCTGTGTTTTAGATTTGTGACCAAAACAGTGCTGGTAAGGCACCAGTGTTTTAGGTGTTGCTGAACATCCCTAGCACTGCATCAAGGCTCTCTCTGTTTCACATTGGCCCCTCAATGAATAGACTGGGGGTTTGCAGGGGTCTGGGAGGGGACACAACCAAGCAGATGACCAGGACTGACCAGAGTGACATGCCACACCACACAACATCACACCAGGTGATGAAGTCACAGGTCTCTGTGGCGCAATCGGTTAGCGCGTTCGGCTGTTAACTGAAAGGTTGGTGGTTCAAGCCCACCCAGGGACGCTGGCATCTGTTTTCCCCCACCTTTACCAGGATTGTTTGGCCTCTGCTTGATAAAGGTGGTCTTTGGAAGCCTGCCTGGTTATTGGAGAGTTTGCTGTGGACCACCTCCATCACCACTAATCCTCTCAGACTAATCCAACCCATACCTCTGGTGCTTGATCCCTCTTTTGCTGTACAAAACCTCCTATAATTGTTAGTGACCATTTTCAGCTTTTACTGTGTTGTGTATCAATTTGTTTTACTTTGCTTGGGAGATCCATGATAAAAGCAGTGGTCTTGAGCCTAATCCGCTATTTTTTTGTGCTGTGCTGCTGCTATCCAGGTACTCAGAGAACTGTCTCGTGGAGAAAATTAACAATTACACCTTCTCCCTTTTCTCCTTGGAGAGACACTTTAGGGACAAAGGAACAAGTGTCACCCCATCTTCTCTTCCAGCATAGGTCTGTCCCACCTTCTTGCAATGGCTGCTCTGTGCCTTGAATAGCCTTGTGTAATCAGACTGCTCACACTAGTGTGTGTCATGAGCCTGATTTTGATCATTGTTCATAAGGTTAAGCAACTAATTGAGCATACCACCACATAGGCATGTGCCCAAAGGTGGTTGATCCTCAGGTGGCAGCATGCGTTGCAAGAGTTGGGCAGGTGCCTGGGGCTGTTACTGCCTCCAATAGCTTGGGACTTCCTGCTCAAACAGGCAGGTAGTCCCAGGTACTTGGTACACCATTTGAAGGAGGGGAGCCTTGCCTGTCCCAGTGAAACACAGCGACTTCTAATGCTGTGTTGGAGCCTGGCTCATGCCTACTGAGCTGCCATCCAGTGTCTGCAGAAGAGAATGAGGGTCTCCTGATCAAGGAGCACACAAAAAGACACTGAGAAGGTCTCCTGCTCTGAAACCACCCATATGGACACTGAAAAGGTCACTCAATCTGAGGGCATGCACAATGGCTTAACCAGAGGCTCATCCCTCAATTATAGTAGTTGGTCCTGTACTCAAGAAGAAATAGTGGAAGTGGGTGTTGACTTGATTAGTAAGAGAAGCAGCGGCTCTTGCTGAGGGGCGAGAGTGGGAAAAGTCAGAAGAGGCAGCCTGGCCCACAGCAGGACAAGAGAGGGAGAGGACAGGTATGACAAAAGAGATAGAAACTACCACTCCCCATCTGTGAATGATGTAGGAGCTGGGCAGCAATCATTCATTCATCCTTCAGCAAGGTGAGTGCATTGCTACCTGGTTGCTCCAGTGCTTGGAAGGTAGGGGAATGCAGCATCTGGGGCCCATCACTTGGGACTATGGGCTTGACAGAGGGAGTGGAAGAGAGGCAGCCACCTGCAAGCCTCTGCAGGTGACTTTTACTGAGCAGGAAAGTGAAGTGTCTCCTCCAAGAAGATACTGTAAACCAGCAAGGCAGGTGGACAACCACAAAAGAGGGTATCCAGTATCTGAGGTAGTTAATGGTGGTGGAGGTGGTCTACAGTCACCCAGCCAACAACCAGACCTCCGAAGATCTAGATGACATCTAGTGCTTGTGGGCCATGTGGCAGAAGTTTGTACAGTGCTCATGGGTGCTGTACACTGACTGGCACCTGGGCCATAATGGACTTGGCAGACATTGAGGCACCAGCCTGTCAGCTGCACTGCTTCAAAGAGAATCTTTCTTCCCTCTCCCTGGTGACCCAACATGTCAGGCGTGGAAAGACTGTCCCACCAGGTTGTTTGAGTTCTGCATTGGGCACTGTGGCTCCCTGCTGGGGAAACACACCCTGGTCTCCCATGTGACAGGTGGGGATGCTCCACGTGATAGTAACAAGGGCCAGTCTTTGAGACATCTGTAGTTTGCCCCTTCCCATTGATCGTTTTGCTGCTAAAGAGTAATTTATACACATTTTTTGTGGGAGACAGAGGCTGTCATTTGCAGCTGGAGTCAAGTATGACAATAAGCTCTTCTGTCACATAAAATAGAGAATTTTGTAAACTTCTTGAACACATCTTTTAGAAATCTTTTCTGCTTTGTCTCTAGCCATGTCTGAAGTTACATACAGTAGCTGCATATACGTCTCTAGATTACTGCAGTAGAAAGTAGGATGTATTGTTAGGAGAAATGTATAAGGTTATGTGATCATAGCATGTATTCCCCAAAGAGCTGATGAGAGACGCTCATGTGGAACCCCGAGGTTGGTATTTCTTGGTGTGTAAGGTTTTGGTGTCTGAGTCTGCAACCTTTTAAGTTAAGATCTAAAAGCCAAAAAAATTCTAAAACCAGACCTACATATTGTAGACTTGCAACATCAGAGAAGCACATGCACAAAACCTTCAACTTAGAAGGATGCTGTGTTACATGAAACATCGTAAGGGACATGTCTAGGTATGCAGGGCTTCCACACATGACAACATATCTTATTTGCTGCTGCATTACACTCATAGATGTCTGGAATTTCTCATTCTAATATTCTGTCGAAGGATAAAACAAACAAATAAATGGGCTTTATTTGGGTACATGCAGCTGTGTAGAGACTAAACAAATGTCATTTCATACCCAAAGATTAATAGAGTTGAAGCTGGATGCCTGTCACACTAAAAGGTTAAGTAATTTGGCAGAAAACAAACCTCCTTGCTTTCCAGCTTGCCCTCAGATATCAGAGGAGTTGGGGAGGCCAGGTTTAAATTCTGAGTCATATCCAATTTGGCAGTATTAGTCTGGTCACGTCCAATATGGTTAAATTCTCTTGATTCTGGATTCACAGCACCCTCTCTCTAGTCATGCTGTATGGTTTCACACGGCCAGTAAAGAGTTGGCAGTACTCAGTGAGAGACTTCTGTGGCTAGCAACGTGAATAGTGCAGTTTATTGAAGCAGTACAACTACAGCTTCTTACAGATTGCTGGTGATAAATACGCTGTCTGCAGAAGCACGTGCAGATACCGAGATTGTGAATAACACGGCATGTGAATTCATAAAGCAACTCTATATAGAGATTTCTCAGTTGCTCCGAGTAAACACTCAGTATAGTCTGGATCTTACCCAAAGGTGTCCCTGTTGGGGGGCGGAAGAGATGTTCAGCCTGTCTACTGATCCTGGGAATCAGAGACATTCTGTGATGGCATCTTCTGTGACTTGTTCATGATGGTAGCTTCCCTAACATTCCCCTGTCCTTAAGCCATTTTGATACTATTTTTTTTCCTTCAAGGTACAGCTTGAGTGACTCTAGTACTACCTTTATTGCGGTTGGTATAAAATTCACTTTGCTTTTAAAGGTGTAGATTAAGAAAATTCAGGGCACAAGCTCAGTGAGGGGTGGCCACACTTCAGAGGTGGGTAGCCTTTGGGATAGAGGTGTGTTTTGACATTTTAATGAAATTATAATGAGCAAAGTTCACACAAAGGACAGCATTTTGTCAAAAAATGACAGGCTGTTGGCCCAGGGTGGCAAATATGCATCTTAGCTATTTCATAATACCATAAAGTTTCCATCTTCTACAATAATCACAAAGTCTGGCCACAGAGTCTTCACTCCCTGCTCCATGCTGTTTTGCAGACAGTGTGGTCCAGGGAACCACCGTGGAATGGATTCCTTGCATACCAGCTGCAGCTGCACACCATCCTGGAAGCTTCTTTGATGTACTTTTCCTTAATGTGTGAACAGTGCTGTATCTCTAATATGAGTTTAATTTCTAAGTCACCTCCATTAATTTTGCTGTACTTCTTGATAATTGTTTGGTTTTGTTTAATGCTTTTTGGTTTTCCCCAGTTTTTTGGGGGGTGCGTTTAAGGTTCACTGAACCGAGTATGGAGCTGGTAGACTTCTGTGGCATATCATTGTTTTGTGGCAGGGCTGGCTAAACACCCCAAGTGGACAGGGCGTAAATGTACTGTTGAAAATGATGGTTGTCCTTGCATGAATTTCAGCAGGAAAAGGTTATGTGAGAGGATAGTATGGGTGGAGATTGGCAGGCCCAAGAAGCACTGAGTCCAAAACACCTTGTTTTTGAGAGTGAAGAGCTTGTTAGGTTACAGTACATTAGAGGGGCATGACAGCAACGTTTTCCTGAGCCAGCTGGAACTCCTGCCTGGTTTTCCTGCAGAGATCCCAGATGCTCTCTAGCTTGCATGAAACAAAACTGGCAGGTAGATCACTCAAAAGTTAAATGATTTCATTATGTTCAGTGTTTTCTTGCCAAGGCTGTCTCTTGTGAACCTTCTTTAGATTCAGATTGTGCTCACTCTTGCTTCTAAGAGGGAGTTTGCTTATTGTATGTATTTGGTGTCATTAATTCCAGAGACAGGAAACCCCTCTACATCTGGCAGCTGATCTTGGCAATGTGGAGCTGGTGGAGGTGCTGCTGAAGGCAGGCTGCGAGCTCAAGACCATTGATAAGGTAGATTGCATAGCACTCGCATGGAAGAATTGTGTGATTTTATTTTTTGTTTGATAATCTTCTTCCCAGCGGTGCAGGAAGCACTTTTTGCCAGTTGTCTTTCATTAAGTAAAAGCTGTCAATTGTTACAAAAGAAGTCTCCTTTTAATATTGCTGTACTTGTAGCTTGCAGAGATCTGAAATGGTTTTAGTGAAGCGCTCTAAAACTTCCAAGCTCTGTAGTTTGAAAGGCAAACCCTGCTGCCAGAGATTTCTGATAGAAAAAAGGACTAGGCTTACGGCGTGGAAACCAGCCTGCGGCTGTTCTAACTGTGCACCCACAGCTACTGGTTTCATGGCCAGGTGCTGCTAGCTTCACTAATTGCAGCCATGGTGAGTTTGCCCTTTAGCGCTCTGGATCATCTGGAAACGATGGTGCTGTGTTCCTGAGAAGCCATCCCAGGTCTGTTCAGGTGGGTGCTTAGCTCCTGTTGCTGAGTTCAGCCTGGAATGACTGAGGCAAGAATGGCCACAGCTGGAAGAAGTACCAAAGCAAGAGTGTCTTTGGAAGTGCTTTTGAAAGGACAGAGTACCCAATCCATTTTTTATAAATATTACTAAACTACTGTGAAATTAAGCTTCCCCTTTTTATTCTATTACCACTATACTGATTTTCTGTATGTCTTAATTAACAGATTTGATGTTTATCATGAGAAAAATTTAGCTCTTCAGTAATTTAAAAAGTAATTTTCAAGGACAAAACTGTCCTGATGATGAGTAAAGCTTTATGGACTGGGCTCGTCTCTTTTTTTCCTAGCCTGACACAAGACTCAAGGCTTTGAGTGCAGGTGACATGGTTGATGTGTTTTGGGAGGCTGAGATAAGATGCTGCATTGCAGTTAAGTCTTCCTATTCAGAGTCATGCCTACGCTAGCCAGAACTGCAATTTTCATATAGGCTAGTCCAGAATGAAGTCTTGTCCACTTCAGACAGTGCCTTAGCCATTGGAGAATTGTCTCTACCTGTTCATATTCCATGGCCAGGCACAGAAAATTGCTTCCTATGTCTTGATTTTACCATGATCACCTGCAAGCCTTTGGGCTGGATAGTGCCCTGGTATTACACCAGTACTGACAGAGCTTAGGGCACGTTATGAGAATATAACTCTTAAGACAGCCCAAGTTTTGTCACCTTTCTGCATGATGTTTTTTCTTGGACTAACTTTTCCCTTGCCTGTTTGCTGGATGACCTCTTAGGTCATGTCACCGCTGGGAACGCTGGCAAGTAGAGCCCTCTTTGTATTGGTTCTGAGATGCCAAAAATGTTTCCATCCTTACAGAACGATGGGCAGGAAAAAGGGGAGCCTGCTTCAATTGCAGTGTTTTTCTGGCCTCTGTGCCCTGGCAGCAAGAGACCTCAGTCTCCAGAGCATGTCATACATCTGCATGAGTTGCAAGCTGTTACAGCTCAGGAAAGGCTCTCCTGGGAGCTCTTCCTTCCTCCTGTTTGCAGATGTAACGATCACTGGTTGTGACTGATGGTGGAGAGAGTGCTCCCTCTGTGCAAGACTGCTATGTTACACGTGCATGCAAGATTCCAGTGTGCCTGCAATAGCACAGGAGGCCAGAAACACACCCTTTTTCCACACCCCCCACCTCCCTGTGAAATGAAGAGGAGCTTTCCAGAGGTGGGACCTGAGAAGCTCCTGTGGTCTCTGGACTCTTCTCATATAAATTATGTCTATGCTATAAAGATTTTGTGAAATATAAATTCTTTGGCTTTTAGTGCAATGGTTTTCTAAAAACATGGTAATTAAAATGATCTTCAACAGAGCCATGAGCTAGAACTCCAAAGGTTTTAGGGAACTTTGTAATAGCTGGAGAGTTTAAATGCCTTATAATTTCATTATTGAACTTTTTAATTAAGCGGTTGGTTTCTTTTAGGTCTAATTTTCTAGAATGCCTAGTACTTGATATGTGGAGAATACCCTGAATGTGAGGCCATTCCACTCAGTGCAAATCTGCTGAAAACTGACCATTGCAAAGAGAACCCTTTAGAGCCACTGAGAGGCCTTTACATTGAAATGCTGATAGCAGAGCTGGGTTCAGACAGACTGAGCAGTCCATTGCAGCTGGAATTAAAGAAGCTGCTTTTAATTATTGTGAGTGCCTGTATTACCCATAAAACATCACCTTCAGCTGTGCTTATTTCAGTTATCATGAGAAAGTCATTCCCACAGCCGTTTTTCACTCTCTGACCCCACTTCTCTTACCATCCAAAACAAAACACAGGTTTGCCCTTAAAGTTCGAGGTTTCCAACTTTGCCAGCCTATGGACCTGAAATGCCAGTGCAGAAGAGAATGGACCACCTCTGGGCTGAGGGGATACGGCTCATTCAAAGCCTAGAACTTTGATTGTAGCCACTCCGAACCATAAAATTGTAGTAATACATTTTCTTGAAAAAAAGGGATGGGGTTCTGTAAATGAAGCTCATGTGTTTCTCCTATGATATACTTATCCTGATATATATAAGATAATGTTCCAATTCACTGTCTGTGCTTTCAGCATGGAAAAACTGCACTAGCCGTGGCATCAAGGAGCAGTCACGCCCTCATTGTAGATATGATCATTAAAGCAGAAAGGTATTATGCCATGAAACAGGTAAGAGACATCTCTCATTATGTTGAGGAGAACTATTAAGGGAAAGGCCGATTCTGGTCTTGAAGCGCCTTTTGCCTGAGGTGGTTTCCTTTTGGCGTGTTGCAAGACTGGCCTTGATAAAAGTGAGGGTAGCATTGGGAATGGAAAGGTCTCTACCCCATCCAGGTTTTATTCCTGACTAGCAGTAAATTGGAGGCAGATCTTACAGTTTTCCTGCGTCATGATCTACACACAGAGAAAAAGATGTGGAGAGAGACTCTGACACAAATTCAAACTGTGCTGTCAGCATCAGGGCTGAGATAACGTGAATCCATGTCGATCCCTGTGTCCTTTGGTACAACAAATTCTGTGGTTGAAAAATGGAGGAGCGCAGTTGTCTGTCACTCCTTTGCTATTTAAGGGCTGAGCAGCTTCAGCAGGAGCTCCCTCTTCTGTTTTATGTGTGTTAATTATAAAACACAATCAATGAAATGGGAAAGAAGCAGGCAACAAGCGTGAAGGACGTAGCTTAGACAGTCCTAAGATTGTCTGAGTTTATTTCCTTAGTTGTTATTTAAACATAGGCTGCTTAGTGGTGGCACTCCCTAAAGGGCTGAGAGTCAGATGTATTAAAGTGTAGATGACAATTATTTTGGCCTGCGTTGACTATCCCACATCACTTACAAATCTGTACATGCTGTGCAAGCAGTAAGCATCTGTTCAAGAAAAGCTATCAAAATCAAAAAAGCTTTCAAAATCAAAGGAATATTTGGGGCTGGGCTGCTGATGAGACATATGAGATCCATTCCAGAGACATGCCTTGGAAATTGGACTCAGCCCAAAGGGGTCTTGAAAACTCAGCTTGTCTTGTGGGGTCTTAACTGGGACCATTTAAAATACTGAGAAAGTTTTATTTGTTCCATCAATGACAGTTGTACTAACGAGCCACAAAGAACCTGCTATACCTACAGAATTGATGAAAGGTAGCTATTTCATAGGATGGTGAATGTTCATTTTGGGGGATATTAATGCTCCATAAATCAGTCTTATATTGGCTTGCTCATTTTTCCTTGCTTGGAGCCATGGGTTTAAGTGGGCTCCCTGAGAATTGATTAAATTTGCTGCGTTTTGACACAATACAGTTTAAAATCTCCAGGTTCTCTCACATACAGTGTTTAATCACAGACTGGTCCTAGTGAGGCAGTGTAAGACATCTCTTGTACCATAAAACCTGCCAGAAGGATGGTGCTAGTGCAGCTGATGTATGCAGAGCAAGTAGTTCTGAGAGAGTCAGAGCTAGCAGACTAGGGCAAGAGGCCTGCCGAAGGGAACTCACTTGACTGTCAGCTCTTTCCGCTCTGTTTGCTGAGCTGCCACACAAATCTGTGACTTCATTCTCATTCCTGCTTCCTGCTGAGGGAGTGTTTGTGTTACGAGGTTAGCCAAGTGCCTCCCGGGGGAGGATAAGCACACAGATCCTGCTCGAGTGCAGGATGGTGAATTAGCCGGTTCTACCAACCCACTCTGGCCCCGTGTGTCCAAATCCGTGACAATGTTACAGGGCGCTGTGCTGGTAAATCACAGCTCTAGATTAATTATGAAAAACACCTCCACGAGCTCCCCATGTTGTGCCTATTTCATCTGCATCAGTTCAGCTGGTGTTGTCAGGTACATTATTGTTTCTTTTGGCTTAAAAGGGAAGTAGAAGTGAAGTTACCTGTTGTCGGAGAAGACAAGTCTGACAGCAATGAGCCTGTAATGCTTGTAACCTCTTGGCATTGTTTACTGAATTGCCGGAGTAGAAGAAAAGCTGGTTAAGCAGATGGTTTTCTGCAAGAGCTCTGCAAATGCTGGGAGATAGAAACGGAAGTGTTTGTATCCCATTACCTGAAGCTAAGAGCACAGCGTTTGGGAGCAGCTTAGATCTTACAGTTACAGAATGTAATGTTGTTCAGGTGGTTTTACCATATATGAAACTAAGTGTTTTGGACCATTATAGTAATGTACATATATATAGTAATTATATATATGTCTTGTTACATTGAGGTGACTTACCAACTGTGAGAAGGCCTTACTTACAAAAGAAAATATCACGTTGCTGTGAGGAAGTGCACACGATACTAATGTATCTGGGAGTGTCCTGTTCTCTTTGTTCGCCTTTTTCTGTTTACTGCTTTTACCCAACCCTTCCCTATCATTGCCCATTGTTTTTGACTGCATTTGAGGGCTGCTGTTGCTGTCCCACCCTGCCATTGCCTAGAGACACAATTTACAGCAAAGAGAAGCTGTGCTGCTGCAAAGAGAGGAGAAAAAAAAGGTTTTCTTTGTTTGCTCCTGTGTTTGTTTTTTTTTTATTTGGTTCTTTAAACATCAGAAAAGAAACAGTGAACTGGGGAGAGACTGAAGCTGTCCTGTAGAACATCCTAAACCTCACTTTGCATGCATCAGGAAGCATGAAATAAAGTCTGCACCAGAAAAAAAAGAATCAAACGTACATGACAATGTTTAGTCACTGAATTCAGATTTATTTTTTTTTTTTTAATCTTGTAAGACTCTAGTAAAGGTAGGAAATAACCCTGTTCTTTTTTTCTGAATTTAATCTGCAGTGGAGTACTTCATGCTTAGCACTTTTAAAATGTGGCATGCTGCTTTTCCTTTTTTTTGCTTAGTAATCCTGTATCAATTTCCTGAAGATATTTTGCACTTTGTTTACTGATTTGAAATGGGACTAGCATGTAATCAAAATGAAATATAAATGCAGTTCGAGTTTACCTACACAAGGCTTTTCACTGGGCACCACTCAGCAAGGGATGAAGTCACTGCTAGATGTGGCTTTTGCAGAGGTGCCCAAACAAGAAACAACCCCATCACTCCTGTTTCAGGGGAGCTATGCATACAGTAGCAATATCACTTTTAATCCAGAAGGTAAAAATGCTTGTGGTTTTGGTTTCTCAGTGATTTTGCTTATGCAGGCTATAAAATTAGATCCATGTTCAACACACATGTGCTTATTGGTTCTTAGACACTTTGCTGAACAGGGTTCTGCTTACTAAACCCAGTGGCTCCTGCCATCAGATGACCTTGTAGTCCCCGCTTCAGCCAAGTGGAGTTGATGGGACAGAGGAACAGCTTGAGCGAGCACCATGCTGATGGTCCCTAGCCTCTTGTCAGGGAGAGGCTAGCACTTTGAGAAGCAAGAGGAAAGACTAAGAACTGTAGTTGAAACTCAACCACGTTAAAAACATGACGTATAAAGAGTTTTGCAGCACAGCAGTGCTGGTGCAGTACTTGCTGTTGCTTGCTATTGTGTATCAAGTGCCAGACAACAAAAGTTGTTTATTTTGCATTTAACAACACGTAGCAATAGACACAGGAGGGTTTTGTTTCCATTCTGTTACTAAGACTGTAATAACATCATCTATGCCAAGACATCTTCCAAATTGATCTATTAGCCAAACACAGTTCCTTTACCTACACTGTGCAAATCACCTGTCAGCTACAGATGGCTGTACAGGACACGGTGTTCACTGCTCGCTAAGCAAAGGTTCCCAGCTTCAGTACAACATTTACCATCTTTTTCAGGAACATCTAACTCATAGTGATGATGTGTCAGAATTCAGCTTGTCCTTCAAACAAGATCATAGTACAGAGACCAAGCAAATCCGTTCCTTTCTTTGGAATCTAGCATACAACCAGTTAAAACCCCAGGAATGGAAAAAACTGGCCCTGTTCTGGAAGTTCACGGATGAACAAATTAAAGCTATTGAAGAACAATGGACAGGTAACAATACCTGAACGGCTAGACATAATATATGACCTATAAAAAAACACAAGGCAGAGTTGCTTTTTAAACTATATATCAGAGATACACAGGAGCCATGCTGCTTTTATTCAAATTATGAAAAAGAGCAAGTGAATGGATAAAAGCCTTGTCTCCATTTCCTGGGAAGCAGTGCTGTAAAAGTACAGGTCACTTCTGTTTTCCTTCTTGACCTGAAGACCTTATCTTCATCCTTGGTATAGATTGCAGCATGGTCTTGTAGGTCATGCTGCAAGTGAGGACCTTTGTGACACTGGAAGACCTTGTTCATGTCTTCACAGCTGCTATGAAACAGCAATTTCTGGTTTCAGGCATCTCAATTGCTGGGAAAGCAGTACTTCTATAGCACACATTGTATTTGTTTACCACTGCTCCAAGGTTTATGTTGTTTTATTATTGAGGAAAAAAAATGTAAGATGTATAGGCTTTTTTCCTCCCTTTACAGTAGCCTTAAAAAAGAAAAATAATTATCCTTTCGTTTGTTTGTTTTTTTAACTTTTGCAAGTCTTCATTTTGCTTCTAGGTGAAAAAAGGAAGTAAGAGTCAATGAGTAGGTTTTAAAACCTCTTGTAACTCTGGTAAAAGTGCAAAAGCACAAAATACACTGTTTCCAGCCCATGGAACAGACACATGCTTTGTGTATTGCATAGGGAAAAAAAGTTATAAGGAACATGGAAACAGAATGTTGCTCATCTGGTTACACGGTATATTGCTGGCTCAGCAGAATCCTGTCAAGCATATATATGAAGATCTGGTGGAAGCAGGATTTCAGCCTTTAGCTGGTAAGTTGCTACAGAGCACATTACACTGCTGCAAGACTGCAGGGCCATGCTGAGGCCCCTGCTGGTGCTGGGAAGGTGTGGTGGAACTGGAGGACACTCTGCCTTTCTGGGATTCTGCCCTTGCAGGGGGTGTGAGGTTGAGGAAGATAAGTGAGAGAATTCTAAAAGATTATAAGAATGTGTAAACTTTGCTTCCCTCCTCCATCCTGCAGACGTGTTTAAAAGATGATTGGCCATCCTTCAGTTACGTTAGTCTGACCTTGTAAAAAGCAGAATATATCAAGCATTTTATCCTTACTTTACAGAGAAGATCAGAGCTGCAAGTAGCACTGACATGGACTCCAGAAAATGTGCAATTGCATGAGTTCATCAATAAAATATGACATATATGATGGAATTACATGCCAGATGGAAAGTGACTTTCAAATACAAATAATATCTTTTCTGGAAACAGAAACCTATTTTGAAGTTGTACAACTTTTTCCAAGCTTGGAATACTGGTTAGTTCTCTCTCAAATGCTTGCTGTATGAGGATTTAAGGAATTTAAGAGTGAATGGTTGGCTGGTAATTTTATGACTATACTGCTAAGCAAGAACCACCTTCTTACAATTTCTACATATGGCTTAACACTGATACACTAATTCTGTACTGGAACTGCAAATTAAGCTATTTTGTGTTTGACATGAAATGCAAATCAGATGTTTTTTTACCTGAAATAAATTAATAAGTTAAAATTATGTGTATAAATCAACACTTCCAGAAGTAGGTTGGCACCTGGCCTCAACTGGGATTAAGTTTTTTATAAAGTCTTGCTAGAATTATAGTGTTCCTGTCTGAAGAGGGCTTTTCTCCTGTTTAATTAGTGCTAGCATTAGGACAAGTCCTTCATATTCAGCATTCAATTTATGTAGCTAAAAAATGCAAAAATGTCACATCTAAACCCATGTCTGGCTGGCTTGAGAATTTTCTATCATGGCAAAACCTTATATACCTACTCAAAAAAGAATATTTAATATTTCACAGACCTAGCAATTATTTACCTATTTCTTGTTGATTAGTTAATATTTGGTAATTTCATTCTGAACATGTTTAAAGGTTCTCGTTATTGAATATATTTCAAATCTGAACAAGTGTATAAAATGTCTTCCTTTCTAGTCTTCTCAAACAAAATAGCAATAGTTTTATCATGTAATAAAATAATTGAACTGCCTTGTCTGTCAATATATAGCTAGCATTATTTTGTACTGAATCTTACTGTTTGTACTAAAAAGATGATGATCTTTATCTTAGTCTTACGAATAACTGCCCTCTTGGGTGCAATCTGTTTAGACACAAGTGCAGAGCATCACCAGAATATGAAGAACAGACTGGTAAATCCTCAGGTTTTGGAATTTAGGATCTAAGATCACAAATTCTTAGATACTGACAGGTATGCATCAAGTTCTGCAACATTAGCTTGGAAAATGAGAATGCTTAACAATTTGACAGACTTGGCATCCCACCTGGCCTAAGCTGCACCCTGAGTGTGAATGATACCACCCTGTTACTCTTCATTGAAGTATGCTGTTGTAGCATATTCTTAAAATCCATGTCAACTACACTTAGTTGCATAAGCATATGTAACAAAAATGAATTTCATTTTCACTTGAAAGTAGGTGTTAGTAACATTGGGACTAACAGAGATTCAGATAAAAAAAATAAATCACATTCCATCCTTTATTTAGATGTGCAAAAAGAGTCCTTAAAAAGTGTTTCTCTTAATACAGTAAGTTTTCAAATAGTTTGGAGGTAGAACAACATTTCAAGTTCTTTTTATCCCCCTCTAGGTAGTTACTATAAAAGCACTTCAAAAGGTTTTGGTTTTTTGTTCTTTTTTAGAAAAGGGTAAAACATGATACATACTTTTGGCCTTGCTACATGAAATCTGAAAAGACTGAGAAAAGGTTTAAATTGTAGCTTGATAAAACCCTCCATGGGTGAGAAAGCTATTCACTCAGTCAGTCAACAACTTTTATTGACTGAACACTGGTATGAGTTTGGCCTTGAAGCATTTGCCCAGCTTGTCCTGCCGGTCTCACAGTGGTAGAACCAGAAGAATGGAGCACAGTTCGAGGATATTTAGCAGCAGTGGCTTGGGATATAGTTTGCTGAAAAGTAATCAGATATATCAGAACACTTAACAATACAAAACATTTGTCATTAAATAGCTCCACGTGAGCTGTAGTTTAAACAGAAATATTTGCAATACAGCAAACTGAAATACACTTCTCAAAAAAAAAAAGTTACTTTAACAGAATGAATAATCCTTTCCCTTCCTTAACTGTAGTATGCTTTTCAGAACATAGAGTGCTGAACTTGCAATTACGTAGTTACCCTGAGCTTTTATCACTTCAGCTTATTTCAAAGTTGGTTTTTTGTTCACTGTTGCTTTTTTTTTTAGTTTATTTTTTTTTAACAAAATTGTTCAGAATTTTCCTCTGTAGTGCTAAGTTACTCATGCCAACTTTCCTTTTGAAGTTCAGTATTTGCTATGATGAAGTCTCTGAAAGGAAAAGGTTTGCCTTTATTTAACAACAATGAATTTTCTCCCCAAACTACCAGGCACCTTACTGCAATAAGCAGTAGTAATTCTGCTTTTAATCAAAGTAAACTCTCTCCCCTGTCAGATTAAAGAGAAATAGTTCACCTGATTGACTTCCACTTAGGCATTTATTTACAGAGAGAGTAAATGGAATAGATCTCTGGAACTTAAATTTATGATATTTTTAGAAGGCAGTTTTTGGTACACTAGTTCAAGTGCTTGGCTTGTCACACTAGTCACACAATCAGTCCAGAAATTGTTCTTACGGAAAGAAGTCTCATACCAAACCTGTAATCCCCTAAGGACATACATCTTAAATATGAATTTCTGCTAAAAAGCCACATGCAGCCTGCCACAGGGCTCTGACTCACACAGCAAATAAGTGAAAGCAGAACATCCCTCACACAGTTACCAGTAACTCCAGCTCAAAGTAAGGGACCTGATATATCTCATCTTGTTCTGGCAGTATCACTCAACTGGATTTTAAGATAGTGCAGAGAGGACTCATATCCTACTTTACAAGTTAAAAATATAGAAAGTAATTTTTAACTGTTACATACACCTCCTATTAAAACCATTTTTTCCTCAGACTGGCCTGGAAATGTAGCAATTGCCTAGGCTATTTAGGCTGCTGTTTACCATCTTCCTACATATTGCTTTCATACCCTATTATTGCAGTTATTTAACTGTTTTCTCCAGGATGAATGGAGCGAGTAGGACTCAAAACAAGCAGATGTGAGGAATTTGACTGCCTCCAGACAACACTTTCTGCCCCCCTGCCCTGCCCCCCCCCCCAGTTTGCTACACTCTCCTGTCAGGCTAATCTGTATGTTTGCCACCTGTGGTTCAGTTGCTCTTCCTGCTGTACACCACAAAGCTTCTCCTTAGATGGTGGTTGCACAGTGATGACACCAAACACTGATGTACCAACTGACCACTTCTATATAAGAGAAGACTCACGGAAGAGCTGGCGAAGAAAGAGACAGCCAAGACTACGATACCTGTGAAGTAATTACTACAGAAACAAGACAAACAGATTTAAGTGACAATATTTACTTCCTGTCTTAACAAGTGCCTTCAGGTAGAAGTCAGCACTGTGTGTTATTTTAAACAGGCCTCAAGTCTGAGCCTTGTCTCATATCTCTTCATGATGATAACTTTTCTTTAAACTACTACCAGATGCGTTGCAATAAGAATACTGTTACAAGCTTAAGTCTGACTTACCTGAGTGACTGGATGGTGTTTTTCAACAATGACTGAACTCATGGGTGGAGCAACTCCCATCACTGCTAAGCTACCACAAATTCTACCTTTTTGTCCCATGTCAGCTCGGCCCGTGATTCGAGCACTGATTGTTCTTCCTGCTTTCTGTCGAGCAGATGTTATTACTTTCACCATAGGCTACAAATAAATTAAGTATTAATCAGTAAAAAAATTCTAAACACGGTATTTACAATGCTATAGTATGTCTGCTTAATCAGCCACATGCCTAAACAAAACATGGAATGTTGCAGGTAATCCAGTTATGTTATATGGGACTGAATTTGCTCCACCTAGTTGTAACCTGGTTTATTCCATCATCTTCCACTCTTAGTAGGAGATTGCATTTTGAGCAAATTACTTCTGTCCTGAGGCAAGTAAGGCTAATTTGACAAAAGTGAAGCAGCATGGATAGCTTAGCTTTGCTCACTGGCTACATACTTGAGTGACAGCCACAGGCACTTCCATCACCCTGGAAAGTTTTTCTAGCACTGACATAGCAGATAGAAAAAAGCTTCCATGCAGTAAAATGCTGCATCCTTCTGACAGCTGGGAGCAAACTGTATCAGATGGGGAAAAAGGAAGAAGGGCAATGCAGAAGACAGTGGAGAAAAGTAAAATAGGACAGTTTAGCAACAAACAGAGAAGAAGGAATGACAGAGATCTTTCAAACAGCAGGATGGTAAAGGAAAGCATATTCTTTCCGTAACACAAAATGGTATCATGTGAAACACCAGAGTTATTCCTGTTGCACTGTATGTAAGGGTATCTGCACTCTTCTATTCTTTGTTTTACCACACTTTCTTCCCACCCCCCAAATAATTCAAAATTGCTCCTAACACTACTGGATTTCTTTAACATTTGCAATGTTGCATTTGCAACACTGAGCGTTTGCAAGCTAGTGTCTTCACCCAGCTATGCAAACTCTATGGCAGTTGCCTCAACTACATATTCGTGTTACTCTGAAAAATGCAGAAATAACAATAAGCAAACCAATATATTATTTTTATAATATAGATTATGCCCTAAAAAATAAAAAAGTTAATGTTAGCATGTTACCAGTTTTTGAGTTGATGCCACACCAGATCCTACAGCTGTACTAGTGACAATCGCTGGAGAATCAGAATCTAGCCTGGTCTGAGAGGTGCTTGCATGACCCAGGTGGGTAGAGAACTGTGAATGAGAGTTTACAAAGAGTAACATTCTAGAAAATACAGTTTTACTCTTTAGATAGTCTTTTTTTACTATTCCAATTACCCTTCTAAATTTCACTTCTTTGTAGGTACTTAATCTCTAGTTTTACTGTTCTCTGGCTAATCTAAAAATACTTGCCTAAAAATTGCAGAAATGGTGTGAATAAAATTTAATACTATTAGAATGGAAAAAAATCAGGAAAGAAACAAAACACATCTTCCCTGTTATAACCTGTACTCTAATGTGAAATTGTTTTACAGTGGCAAAATCTTTGGGATGACTCCAGGGCAGGCCCAAAACATCTAAGTTACTGGATAATGATCTGGGGATAAGCTGACATGACAGGACAATAAGTTGAGTTCCCTCAGTGTCTATATATGTTACATTCTTAAAAAGAAGCTTTTCTTCTTTTCAGATTACACTAAGCTCAGGTTTGTTTGTTTTTTTTAAATAAAAATAAAATCTTTAAACAGCTTTTTTTTTTCCTGGAAAGAACCTTAGAGAACAAGTTCTGCTTATTTTAGTGATCTTCTCTTCATTACTTTAACACATTTTTACTAAAATAAAAACCAGAGCTTAATGGAAGTGCAGCAAGTCATAGTAGCTGTGCCCCAGTCACTTCATTTACACAATGCAGACAGAACATATCCATAAGTTTCTTTTTACACTCAGTTTTAAAATTCCTTCAATTCATGGGCTATGGCATTTTTAAAGAGCTCCAACCGAGCAGGTTCATTTTTGTCACTGGCAAATACAGTTCTGTCCTAGCTACAGGCTTACCATATCTTCCAGGTGAAGAGTGGTTGCTGGTGGAGGTGGTGGTGAGGGCGGATTATACTGTGAAGGAGGCAGCCTTCCTGCAACAGTGGCACCATTATCATTTCTCCTACTTCCTGAATCTATTAGTAGAAATACAGAAGTAATGGGATCAGCACATAATCACTCTAGTAAAGCCTAAGGGGAAAAAAGGAGTCATGGGAAAAATTTCACTTTTCCTTTAGGATTTTGGCATAATGCAATTAAAAGGATGATTGTGTTCTTTGTACATATAAATATTCCCGTGTTTGGCCCTTCTTTTCAGATGCTTGGAAATACTTTCTGTGTTATGCCTCAGCATCCCTGTGCCACCTGTCACATACTTGTAGTGCAAAGAACTGAGGTTCTCTGTACTGCTTGTCAATACTAAATCCAGTACGCAAGAGCTGCTCTTGCGCTAATGGTCAAAGCCCAGTTCAGGTAAAGAGCAGCAAAGCACAGAAAGTAAAGTAAAATGAGAGAACGTACTGCAATTTCAAGGAGCTCAAGATCATGCTCAGCAGAATCTCATCTCTGTGTACAATGGCTGGACAGTGGCCATATCCTGGCTTTTGAGCTGGGACAACCTATAGGTCCCCTACAGCCCTCATTCCCCCCATAACAGCTGGGTAATCCTGAGCTTGAGCAAAACCTGCCCAGGATTCTTTTGTCTCACAACGCAGACATCCTGGGGAGGTCAGATCTGCAGTCCTAAGCCCAATGTCTTTTTCAAGCACTTTTCAGCCATTTCCTTTAGAATACAAACCAAATAAGCAGAGACAGGTATTCTTATTTATGTCTGAAGCAGAAGATGCTAGCAGCAGTTTCAGGATGAGGGAACTTTGCTCATTCCAGGGACTAGAGTGACACCATGTGGTAGTTGTGGGTTTTTTGAGGCTTTTTTTCTCTTATGCAAGCAGGAAAAATAAGGTAGTTCAAATCGGTGCAATACTCAAAAGATATTAAGAGTTAAAGTATGCCAGAATATGCATTTTGTACATATATATGTATAGAAATGCTAAGTTTAAGCATAGACAGGACCCAGGCATAGTTACAGACCAATCAGATCTGAGCTATATTACTTAAAGAAAAATAAAGCAGTGTTAGGTTTGTTGGTTTGGGGCTTTTTTTTTTTAAGTAAAAAGTAATGAATTCTTCTGGCTTCAATGTTCCTTTAAATACATAAAGAGGTTAAAAATAATCTTAATACAGTAATAATTAAAACCCCCCACCTATCAGTAAATCAGCAAGATAGATTTTAGATCATCAACACTCTCTCCAAATGTAATAGACTGACCCATGAAGGTTGTGATATGTACACACTATTAATAAGCTACATTATAATGTATATTTTATATATATAAAAAAAAATATATATTGTGCGTGTGTGTATATATATATATATTCAGTGTACCTTATAAAAAGCTAATAATAGTAAGGGATCAAATTCTGCTTTTATTTTCAATGACAGCAGGTGGTGCTGCAGTGTACAGGAACCCCAGTGTTGTCCAGCACAGCAGAATCTCTAGGTACTGTGCCTGTGTAGATTATCACCTCCTGCTCAATAGCTAAAAAAAAAATAAAATCCAGCACAATATTTGGTCCATGAACCAGAGGAGTTGGTCATGGCAGCTCTAGAGCTCAGTTTTCTTAATTTCCTTACTACCTACCCTCTTCTTTACAGGTCTACAGAAAAATGCTTTCCTATTTTACACCACTCTGTTCCCCATCATCAGAGAGACCCGCTGTCTGTTGCATGTTTTTGGAAAACAATAAACAAATGTAAAATAAAGCTTTGAAAGAGAGATAGTTCTTAATTTCTAACACAGTGAAAAATAAATTACTTGGCCAATATCTTGTAACTTTATTTCCAAACTCAGTGTCTTCAAGAAATTATTCATTCTTAATCTTCAAATATTGGCAAGGGGTTTGGACTCAGTGATCTCTAGATGTCCCTTCCAACCCCTACCCATTCTATGGTTCTGTGATTCTACTGATTCTGTTTTAACTAGCACAAAGCTACTGCACTTGGCCAATGTTCTAGTTTCCTAAGCAACTGCACAAATACCACGTATTTTAACAGGCTCAGACAGCTGCTCAGTTAAGTATCCTCTTGTACCTTATTATTTCCTCCACATTTCATCTACATTTTCTGAGGGGAATTTCTTTGAACTACTAGTTCAGAAACTTCTGGTATAAGACTGTTAAGTTTAGCAACTTAAGTTATTTGTCTAAGGTCATTAAGAGCTGCCACCAGTATAGCTGGTTAAGCCACATGGACAGGTGTGACAATCCTGCTGGCACAGCTATTTTCTCTAACAAACTGCTGCACCAGCATGATTATGCTCCTGCTGCTACAGATTGCCTCACTCTGAGGGTGTGATTTCATTACAACAGCAAGGGTGTGCAGCTCTTTCCTGTGTACCTGCACAACAAGTGTGCTTGCTGCCAATGTAACTACTCTGGTGCTTCCTGTTCTGGCACAGAACTCCAACTAAATGCAGTACCTGGGAGATTTACTTGCACTTTTTGCTTTAGAAGGTAAGATTAAGAAAGAAGGGAGAGCTGTCTGGGAAAAGCAGATTCACTGCACAGATTCCAGAGAATAGAGAAGGTTTTCCAGGATTTCCCTCTCATGCCCCCATAACCCAGGTACTGACAAAATTCTGGGTGTTCTGCCACAGGACTTCAGGAATTTTGCCATCCCTGGCTTCTTCTTCTGCCTTCGCTTGCAGGTTACCACTCTCACAGCACCATGAGATGAAGAGAACATGTTCCATCTTTAACTACAGTAATACAAATTTTAGCATCAGACTATTCTCAGCATATTCAACAGGACTTTAAAGTCATGAGTTTGATAATCTCTACTGCCTCAAGTCCCCATACTAAATTTTTTAAAAAGACAAAATACAGGGAGAATCCTTTAAAACAAATAAACAAAAACCCCCAAACAAACATACCAAATAAGACACACACACATTCTACCAGATTTAGAGCTGCTATTTATACTAACCAGGATCTGTCCTACTGTCCTTGCCCTGAAACATGGTCATCGCTTCCAGATTCAAAGCACATACACCGCGCATAAAGGCTTTCTTCATGGTGTCTTCATACTGTTCTCTTTCACTGTGCAGTCGCAGAATCTCAGCTTTTGTCTGTTCCAAAGCAGCAGTTAGCTATGAAAGAGAATAAGGAAAGCGTCCGTCTTGTGCTTCTGAATGCAAACTATGAACACATTCCCCAATTAGCTTTAAAAGTCACTTTCTATGTTCACAAAGATACACATTTTCACTTCAAAAATCTTTGGTTCACCAGAGATGACCAGCTACTATTCCTTCGTACTACAGCACATAATGAATGTGTACTAGTGCATACCAAGGACAAGCATGCATTCAAAAGGATTGTCAGACCCTACCTAACCAGCTAAGCAGAAATTTATCTTGCAAGTTTTTGTCTTTTTGAAGTTAGGTATCTGGATTTCTGCAGAAGTATGGATTCACTCAACAGAAGTGTTCCCAGAAAACTATTTAAGCATAGGGTGAATTGTCACCAGCAGTATCTTTTTTCTAGCTACTGTAAAAAAAAGAAAATGTTAAGAAAAGACAGACCAAGTTAACTTTGTAACTCACTACTTCCTGTGTTTGTGCTGGTAAGCCACATTTGGTAAATCTGTTCTTAGAATTTTAAGTTTTATTTCTTGTTAAAATACAAGTCTTTTAAAATGTATATTTTAGAACTTTATTTACTTACTGTGCACCTCTGTACACATTGATAACTTCACCTTAAGCTCTGAAAATGCATTAACAAGCTTAATTGGCAAGTTCAAGGCAAAATCAAACTTAAATTTCATCTTTAATAGAGTAGCTATTATAGCAAAAAATTGTGGTATTAATCATTATTATTCATAATAATAATGGTCTTCTATTTCCATCATCTTCATCTATAATATCTCAAAATGAAGAGCCAATGTTAACTTTTAGAAAACACAAATACCATCCCCATTGGTGGGCAAATAGAGATTTGTCTCAATTCAAGAAGAGTCCAATTTACTTCACCTCTGTGCAGGTCAGAAACATTTTATCAGATTCAGAGGAAAAAAACCAAGACATATCTAGAAACCAGAGTAGAGATCCTCAGATCTTCCTCTGTACTTGGGAGCTCTGCTCTGCTGGAAAGTCCTCAGGTTTTCCAAGTTTGCTGAGAGATACTTTGGAGGGATGGGGGGTGGGGAAGTGAAGGAAAGAATGAAAAAAAACCAAAAATACCTAATTTTACCTCTGCAATTTTAGCTTCATAATCATTGGTGAGTTGAATACAGACATCTTCTGCCCTTAACTGACAGGCTTTTGCTACTTTTTCTTTCCATTTTTCTTCACTAAGAGATCGCCATGCTGCCCACACTTTCTTCATCAAAGCTGTCCGGAATTGTCTGTCTGCTATTTTATTTGCATACTCCTTAAGAAAAAAAAATAACCATATCATATGCAAGTTCAGGTTTCCTAAAAGTTTAAGTACTCAAGAGAGTGTGGATGCTTGTTTTACAATTTGTTACACAGACTACAGTAGGCATGCCTAAACTGAGTTACACATGCCGCAGTGATGGGGTACACAAACAAAGCATCAGCAGTTCAATGTTTCTTCCTGCACAAATTTAAGACAATTCTATTATTCTACTCTATTTCAAAATAGTCAGCAGACAGTGTATTTCAGCATCAAATTATTTTTTCCCCAGAAACTATAAAAAATAAAAAAAGCCAAGTAAAAAACAGTTTCCAAATTATTAGTAAATTCTAAGATGGGAGAGAAAGAAAAGTCTATTGTTCTCTGCAAATCAGCAGTTTTGGGTAGTGTCCAGGAACTTGAGTCTAGCCAGGAATCTGTACCAATGAAGAAAGGTTCCAAATAAAGCTTCTCCTTTTCTAACAGCCTAGAAAGCCAAAGGTTTGTGGTCTTGACAAGGGATCCTTTTCTTCTGTTATAGTTCACGTAATACACTGTTTACTGTAAGATGCCTGATGCAATGTCCAACATTCCGTGTGCGACTAGCACCCAGCTATTTCAAGCTTTGGCAATGTGAGAAAAGAGGACAGTTGAAGTTTTAATTGTGCCAGTGGTTTCCCCTTAGAATGTTATGCTGTATCATATACCTTTTCAAACATCATGTGTTTGAAATTTAGATTGAGGTTCCTCTGGCACGTACTTCAAGGTGTAGGTACTGTAAACTAAGGTGATTTTCTGTGAGCTTATCACAGTAATTGGAGCAATATAAGCAACATAATACAAGTTATAGATCTGATTTTTACCCATCCCAGAGTACTGACAGCAACATCCTTTTGGGAGTTGATGTTTTCAAGCTGTTATTTGACATTGTCAAACACAAAGATGGAAACACTGTCATTGGTTCAAACTGTTAACAGGAACTGCAGCAACTCTGATCCTTTTGAGTTCAGAAGTTTCATTTTAATCTCATTTTTATTTGGTGCACATACCTCTTGTTTGGCTTTAGCATGCTGAATCCGCCACAGTGTAAACTTTCTCATCAACTCTGTTCTCTCCTTTTGCCTCTCTAATGCTTGGGTCAAGTTAGTAATCACCTGCAAAAATACTTATTAACACTATTTCAACAGAATGTACTTTATGCATTAATTTTTTTTTCCACTTCAAGCATTTGCTTTTAGCAGACACTTTCTACTGACTCTTTCTTTTACTCTAATCAAGCAGGAAACCAAAGTCAGGGTTCAAATCAGTAGTAAAATTCCTGTGGCTTCAACACTCAGACTGCTGTACTTACTTCCACTGTATAGTTTTAGAAAAAGTTCCAACTGAATTATTATTTCATCCTACATCTGCAGGCTTCTGTGTCCCTTATAATTACACATTACTGCAGCAAAAAGTCAGAAGAATCACTTATTTCAAATTTTGATAAATCAGGAACATTTAATGTAAAGGTTTGTTTTAGTGCATTATTAATAAACTGAAGTGTGAAGAAACAATTCACATGCAGAAAGCTTATTTAGTTGTCTGAACATTAAAAACAAGCTAAGGAATTGCTAAGAACTAGAAAAATATGATTAAGAATTGTTATCCTCTTTAAAAGTTCTCATGAAAGGTATCATGCAGGCCTACAGCAATCACCGATGTCTTTTCCAACTATGACAATTCTAAGATCACTGTGTCCCACCATCAACAACAAAAAACAACAAAAAACCCCAAACAAAACCAAACTAATCCAAAACAAACAAAAAACCACAAAAGGCCACCACATCATCCCACTAGAGCATGCCCTGAAGTACCTCATCTACACATTTTTTTGAATACCTCCAGGGATGGCAACTCTACCACCTCCCTGGGCAGCCTGTTCCAGCACCTGAATACTCTTTCAGTAAAGACATTCTTCCTACTATCTAGTCTAATTCTACCCTGGCAGAACTTCAGGCCATTTCCTCTAGTCCTATCATTACTTGAGAGAAGAAGCTGCACCCACCTCACTACAAACTATCTAGTCTAAATCTACCCTGGTAGAACTGCAGGCCATTTCCTCTGGCACGCTGCTGGCTCATGCTCAGCTGGGTATCAAACAGCACCCTCAGGCCCTTTTCCATGAGGCAGCTTTCCAGCCACTCTTCTCCAAGCCTGTAGTGTTGCCTGGGGTTGTTGTGCAGGACCTGGCACTTGGCCTTGCTGAACCTCATACCATTAACATTGGCCCATCAATTCAACCCATCCAGATCCCCCTGCAGAACCTCCCTACCCTCAAGCAGATCGACACTCCCACCCAATTTGGTGTCATCTGCAAACCTGTCGAGGAAGCACTCAGTCCCCTTGTCTATATCATTGATAAAGATACTGAACAACACTGACCTCAATACTGAGTCCTAAGGCACACCACTGGTGACCAGCCAACAATTGGATTTAAACTCCTCTGACTGCAACTCTCTGGGCCTAGCCAGCCAGTCAGTTTTTAACCCAGCAAAAAGTCCATCTCTCTGTGCCATAAGCCACCAGCTTCTCTAGGAGAATGTCTAGACAGGTCACCTGGTCATAGAACGAGATCAGGTTGGTCAAAAAGGACCTGCCTTTCCTGAGCCCGTGCTGGCTAGGCCTGATCCCCTGGCTGTCCTTTACTTGTTATGTGAGCTCACTCAAGATGAGCCTCTCCATAATTTTTCTGAGTACCAAGGTCAGGCTGACATGCCTGTAGTTCCCTAGATCCTTCTTCCGTCCCTTCTCATAGATGGGCATCACAATCAAAACATTTGAGAGGCAAGATAGCCTACTGGACAGAGAATGCAACTAGGGACTTCTACCAACAATCTCTAAATATGTTTTAATTAATATATAGAAACAGCTAAGGTTAAAATTAGGCCAGGCAAACTCAGTATGACAAATCACCGAGTATTCCTCTTAATTTTTGCCTAACTTCTTATTCTGCCATCAGTCACATCTGAGCAATAGTGACTAACCCTGGGGCTCTTGGGAGTAATGTAAAGTTATTTTAACTACTGCATAAAGATTTTGAAGAACAATATTCTATGGTGTTATATATAACTTAACATCCTATATTACATGTTACATACAATAATTATTGAACACACAGCAACTAAATGAATGATACTTTAAATTTACCCCTTAAATCAACAAAGTCATCTAGCAAATAGTACTAAATTTCTATTTTGTTTCAGTACAGAGTTTCATACAAATTGTTTCAGTCAATCTTCAGAACACTTAAAATATTACTAGCAAAAACTTAATTTCTTTAAGGTATTCAAAGTATCAAACTCAGAAACAAATACAAATCAATTTGATACATTTAAAGCTGATCATCTGTAGACTTAAGAAGTTCTTCATAATACTGTATGTTAATAAATCTAGTATAAGTTACTTTTCTCTACTTAAGTATGATTGATTTTAACTTTTTGTAGATACAGAATAACTGGTCTCAGCTATATAAATAACAACGGATTTATCTAAAATTAGAAGTTGTTGACAGCAGAAAAGCAGAACTCTGAGACCACAAATGTACAATTCCTAAGAATCCTAAAATAGAGGCTCACTAACATTTAGGAGACTGATGTCCATTTAAAATTCAAGAAAACCAATCCAATAATTGAAAAAAATAAAGCCTTTTAAAGGCTTTTTCATCTAAGCCAGTGTGATCTTAATGAAATAAATAAGGAACAACAATAGACCCTGTATTTAAGATGTTGCAATGTAAAATATGGACATACAACATGTTAAGTTTCCATTGTAGTGTGGAAGTTATTAGTAATGACGCTTTTTTTTCTACTATACAGTCTAAGTACATTATTTAATTCTCTACTTGCTGCAAGTATTTTGTTCAAAGAGATGGATCTAAACATTCAGTGTGGTTATTTTTAAAAAGAGAGGAACTGTTGAATTATGAAACTTATTACTACCTCATCTTTCCTGCCAGCAGAGATTTCATAAGTATGTAGCAACTCCTTCAGGTTTTCTATCTCATTGCTCAATTGTCTCACATGTGCAGTGTGTTTCTCTTTTTCTTGTCTCATCTGAAGCTTGTGATGTTCAATCAAACTAAGCTTCCATTTTCTCAGTTCAGTCAGAACATTTGTCTGAAAAGTTAAAGGGATGACAGTAGTGCAATTAGTAAAATTATGCCCTCCTCCCTAATCTTTTAACCTTAAAACATTTATCAATTAAGGATATGTGAATAATTATAGTGATGACTTCATTACACAGGATGTTTATATGTATCAATATTACTAGACTGAAGTACAACTGAATGATAGTAACTGAACATTCCCAATGGAGAAAGTTATTCCATAGTTTCCGAAACAAGATATTCTAGTGGTTAAATGCTATATGCAACAACAATCAAAAAACCCCCAGTTTCCCAGCGCCACCACAATGCAACATTTTCTGCACTCTCACTTATTCTACACCACAGTGACATCTGTATATTATTTTTATAGATCCCATACAAAATTAATACCTTAAGACTTCCACTCCAGAGATCAAGTATGTTTTCTATGTGAGTTACTTTTTCATCAGGTAAAGGTAATTCAGTCACCAGGGTTTCATTTATTTCTGTTGGACCATGTGGGGACCCTTGTGAAGAAGTCTCTTCTGGAGGATCAGGGCAAACTTGTTCCATATTGGCCTCAGAAGGCTTCTTAACTGACATTAAGACTAAAAGTGAAACAGAGAATTAAAGATTCATATGCTGGAAAGGATAATTGGCCTGCATTCTGGATGAAATCAGAACCCAGGTATTAAAACCCAACCGCTGCCAAACATTTATACCATCAGAAATCTCCTTTCCCCATGTAAACCAAACAAACCAATCCCAATATATGCTTCCAAGATACAAGTATGTTTAAACCAACAGTCCAATTGTAACGTTAGTCAAATCAAAACTACCATTCCCTTAAAGAACAGAATTTTTTAACATCATTACATTTTAAAGAGGATTATTGGGGATTAGAAAAAAAGGCATTGCCAGCAACAAAAAGCAACTCTTCTCAGTAAAGACTTCCTGACTTCTTGTCAATTAACATCTCAGGTCAAAAAAAAAATAAAAATTCTAAAAAACTTTTGTGTTTTCCTTAATGAGACTAAAAACTCCTGAGGTCAGGGACCTTGTTTCAGATGTTCACAACATGACCTGTGGGTATATTTAAATGTTGGTATGCACCTGTACCCATTTTCCTTACAGCCTTTAATTTTTCAGGCAATCAGATTTTAAAATATATAAGAAAGGAAATATCTGCTATGAATTTATATAATGCCTTACACAATAAGGCCTCACTTTAAACTGCTGTGGCTAACTACCACTGCAATAAAAATGAATCCATACTTAGAAGCAAATGGGTGTGTGTTTGAGTTCCAGCTGATGGGAAGGAAAAAAAAAAAAAGGCTAAGGATAAAGAAGTTAATATTTCAATAAACAGAGGAAATTAAATATTACTTCATATTTAGTTATGCCTTAGAGTAAATTTTCTATTCAAGTTGACAGCTGAATAAAAAGATTTGGAAAGAAAATGGATTAGCAGATTCCTGGTATTAGTAATAATCAGCACAACTTCAAAAGAACATTCTCCTTTCATAAATGGAAAGGGAAAACCTCCAATAGTTTAGTCTTCACTTCTGAAAACAAATATTGTTTGTAGAATTTGTTTCATAGTGGATGAGTACTATCTTTTGGTACAAGCATGCAGAGATAAGCCTAACTGTTAAAGCAGTATTTTAAGTGGACACTGGAAATGTATTCAAGGCTGAGCCTGATGGTTGACAATTACTGTCACTGTTAGGTCTCCTGTCCAAAGGAAGTGAGAACACCTGTCTGGCTAATACACCCCCCCCACCAAGTAGGCTGAACCTCAACTACTACATTCATGGAATCATTAAGGTTGGAAAAGACCTCTAAGATTATCACATCCAACCATCAACCCAACATTATCACGACCACTAAAACATGTCCTGAATGTGTCACATCTACGTATTTTTTGACCATCTCCAGGGATGGTGACTCCACCACCACCACAGGTCAGCCTGTTCCAATGCTTCACTACTCTTTCAATAGAATTTTTTCCTAATATCCAATCTAAACCTCCCCTGATGAAACTTAAGCCCACTTCTTCACGTTGTATCTCTAGGGAGAAGAGAGCAACACCCACCTCACTACAACCTCCCTTTCAGGTAGCTGTAAAGAGTGATAAGGTCTCCCACTCAGCCTCCTCTTCTCCAGACTAAACAATTCCAGTTCCTTCAGCAGCTCCTGAGAAGACATGTTCTCCAGACCCCTCACCAGCTTTGTTGTTCTTCTCTGAACCTGTTTCAGCACCTCAGTGTCTTACTTACACTGCAGCACCCAAAACTGAACACTATACTCAAGTGACAAGTACAGGGGCACAATCACTTACCTACTCCTGCTAGACACACTATTTTGGTACACGCTCCAAAATAAAGAGGAAATAAGGAAGAACTGTGATGCAGAGACTTTTTGGTATTTCTCCCAAGGTCATATACAGCTACACCTCATAAAACAAACATCAGCTTGAGCTAAAGAAATCCCATCTAACACACCATTTCTCCAGACTACATTCCCTACCCCATTACATAAGAAGATGACCACCATAAATAGATCATTCCCAATCCCACCAGTTACTAAAGCTGTAGCTTTTTGTCATTGTTTCTCCTGCGAATAAGTATTGCTTAGCTAATGGCAGAATTTGAATATTTGTTGCTTGTAAACGTCTCCAAAAAATACAACCTGCTAGACAGATAACCTAGACTCCTTGAAATACATCTAATTTCAGTGATGCAGAATCTGGTTGACCTTTCAGAATATATTTGGCAGTGTTACTATTGTCAAGTATTCCCAATTCTGTCCCTCACCACTTGTTCTCATTGTTGCATATCACTGTGTTCTTCATTTAGTTGAAACATTGCTCTAAAATACATGAAGGGTTATTTTAAAATTTTTGGCTTGGATTACAAAGATATCCAATGTCGACAGCACAGCCTGCAAGGCATTCACATAGAGAAAATCAGAGCAAAATGTAACCAATAAGACCAGGATAATAAAAGTAGACTGATAACTGCCATAGTTTGAGATTGTAGTATTACAAGTTCATCACTCTTCTCCCCTTAATCTTCCCTATGTACAGATTATCCTGACTCATAGATTCCATTTTTCTGATTTACCATAAGATGTAACATACACTCAGTGAATTCAGTGAAGGGTACATGTTTATATCATCATCTTATATAATTTATCTTGGCCTTCCAGAGTTGCCATAATTTTCTACTTGTATGCATATTCATTTCCTTCATATTCCCAATGCTCTCTGTCACCTCTATTCCTTCCACTGCATTACATAATGACAGTCAGCTACACAGCACTAAGGTACCAAGGACATGGAACCATTTGGATATGATAAAGTATAACAATGTATTTCATTAAATAATCCCCATGTGCATTCACTCCCACAAATCTCTAGACCGTGTTCTTGTTTATAGCAGAGGTAATGACATTAGCTGTTTTTCTAGATGCACTAGGATAACAGACTTTTTTTTTTCCCCCCCTCTCTGTGTTCTTCTAGTGTATGACTTTTTCTACTTTAAGTAAACAAGCTCTCACAGACTGTCCTCACATGCAATCTGCTATCAGTGGCTCAAGCTGAGGGTAGCAATTTGCTAAAATGTATAGTTTTTTTAAGAAGTCTTCTCAGAAGTTTAATGGATCAATACTGAGGACTGGTAGTCTGAAAAGGAGGAATTTTCCCACTGTTTGGTTATGAGTCATTACACATCTTTGCTACAAATAATCTACTGTTCCAGGCAGTACTTTTCAAATTCAATCAACTAAACAGGTAACAAGAACAGGAAATAAGTTTTAGGTTTCAAAGTAAAAAAAAAATTTGGACATTGAATTAAATAGTACAGCATGTTTTATTTCACTTATTTTTCTTATTTGACTGGTAGATTTTAGTGAAGATGCTATGTATCAATTTACATCAACAAATAAGAGATTACCAGTGATTAGACTTCTACCATCATAGCAGAAACTTTCAGTTCAGTTTCAAAAACCTGAGAAGAAAGTCAAAATGCCAGACCAAACAACACTCCACAAACAGAACTTCATCTCAGAAGGCATCATATAGCACTGGAAACTCTGTTACTCTTGATACCAACATCATATGGAGAACTGGACAAAATACTGCAAGCTTGAGAAGCTCTGTAGGAGAGCAAACTTTTAGGTATTAACTCTAGACAGAGCACAGACATGCATTTTGCTTTACAAAATTATAGAACACTGTCATATTAATTTATGACTTTGTAATTTTAACACAGCAACAGCATTAGAGCTGGACAGGAAAAGAATAAACATCAGTCTCATTTTTAGTATGAACATGTAGCAATGCCAAAAGAATGGAGCTAAACTAAGAAAAATTATCTGTCCTTCAGAAAAGACTTGCTAATCTATCCTATCTGATCAGTATCAGAGGTACAGTATTGAACTTGAATTCAATTACTTTCTCACTGTTCATCCAAAATCATGTTATTAATATCACGGAAAAACACCCAAAGGTAATCTGAGGCCATTTACACTGACAAACACCCCTCAAATATGTATAGCCACTCTTGATTAATGCTAGAAGTGATACAGAAAAGTTGGATAGATTTTGGCAAGATTCTTTTTTAAAAGTTGAAATAATCTTTTTTTTACAAGTAGATTGTTTCAAGCTCTGTCTCAAGGAGATGTAAGATATCCATTTCCTAACTGGACAGGATGTAGTGATATTTTGAACAGCAAGCTTATGTTTTGAAAAAGCAGTAAAGCACGAGAAGTTTACTTAGAGTGTGTAGTTAATAAAAGCATGATGGGGCTGTGTAAACATTCTTCTTGCTTCAGTCTCCAAGAAGACCAAGAGCATCTTCTTTACCATTTAACCATTTTTTTTTTCCATTTTGAAACTAAGAGACAAATTGTATTTCACAAGGTGCTGCTCTTTGCAAAAATAAAGATCTGAATGTCTGTAACTGAGGGGAGTATGTGGCTCCTTGTAACGAGCAGTACATAAAACTGCGATGCAAAATTTTGATCACCATCAAGTATAAGAACATTTCTTTACCTTGTCCCATAGCAATTAACTACAGCTTGCAAATGAAAATACTTATTTGGTAATAACAAGCATATTAAAAGATAACTCTATTCAAATATTTCAAGAGAAGCAATCAAGGGAAGGGAAATTTGTTCTCTCATTTCTACTGCACACCTTTAGGCAGTAAAAAGGACTTCAGAGGCCACGTTTTGCCATATACCCCCTCTCACAGAGTTAAAGAGGATATCAGACAGTGCTGGCTAAGATCTTCTCTTCAGACAAAGAGTATACAGCCCTCTACCAAAAGTAGAAGTCTAGTGTTTTGAGTCTGATCTTTCTTATGAATAGCAATACAAATGTTGTATCATTGTTATTGTAAGCTCAACACATAGCTTTGCATATACTACCTGGAGTATTATGGTGAATGGCATCATCTGTTACACTTGAAAATCTTCCACCTGTTCTCACTTCTGAAGCAGATTCTGACCACTTTGAGACACGTTGTTCAAACTTCGGAGTCACTACAGCATAATGAAGTAGCTCTTCATATTCATCCTGTCACAAAATGATGTGGAATAATTACAAAACTACAACTGCATTCCTAAAAACCAGGTGTAAGTAGGAAGGAGTGGAAACACTTTTCAATAATTTTTGTGAGTTTTTTTATTATTGCTATTATGGTGAAATGTAAGAAGATTTCACATGAAGTTGAAAAAGCAAGCTATTTTTCCTACAATGATTATTACAGTTTATCTTTCTCTTGTTTCACGTTCATGTCCGTTCTGACTATAACTAGATACACGTTATAGCTAGATGGAAAGACTTTGCTAGATGTCAGAATTGGGACACTATAACAGGCATCTTAAACAAAAAAACAAGAACTGGGGGAAAAATTCTTTTTCTATTACTGCAAATAAAAATATTTATTTTTAAAGTCACGACAAAGATGCTACTAAACACGGCCACATTTCATATTCCCCAATATTACAATGTCTTCAGCGCAAGTTCTAAACCCAGTCCTCAAAAGACATTTGTTTACACAGTATTTTCTGAAGGTAGAATAATTGATCTGATTTTATGCATTTAAAATTTCTTTATATATGCATTCCCAATACCTATATAACTAATAAAAAAGCTTTCCTATTTAAAATTTATAAACCAATCTAACTGGTATCTGGCACTATGCTACATATCGAAGTAAGCCAATTAACATATTTGTTGAAATCTACTAATTAAACAGATACTCAGAATGGAAGTATTTAGAGTTCAATGTGGAACTGTGAACAATCTGCATTATAGCTTAAACATACAACCCGGTAATTAATTTAAAATGTTCCAGTAGCAGTAAAATACTAAAACTGATCAAAGCCATTAATTAAACATTTGGAAAAAAAAGCCGCTTGGAAAGTGCTAAACCAGACCACAAGAAGTCATTTTTTTCTTCATTAATATTACCCTACTAATTCTCTCTAGTATTCCAATGAGGTCCAACCTTATAAAGCCATTGTGAATGTAAAAATCATTTTCCTCTTCAAGCTGGGGAAGTTAGGGTGAAACCAATCAGTTAAAGATACCATGTAATGGTAATTACGTATTACATTGAGTCTACCAATTGAAAAGGATAATATTTTAAAACTTCTAGTGTAACCCTTACATTTATGTGGTTTGCAACTAATTAGATAATTTAAGAAGCTATGTTTTGTACATTTTAGCTGAATTCAAATTTCCATTTCCCGTCTAACCTATCATGTTAAAATTAAAAGGCTAAATAAGTATATATGAAGCTACATAATCACAAATACTTAGTAAGTTATCATATTTCACAGAAAAGGTATAACTTGTTGCAAATCAATAAGTTATTTCTTCTTTTCCATGGATATAGAAAAATTAAAGACAGTATCTTCAGATGAGTTATTCAACCAGGAGCTACATGGAACTTTACAAAACTCACTGCAGCAAAACTTCAGAGTAAAAAAGCCCACCAATTAGTCTTTATTTTAACTCATTTAAATTAAATGACTGTGCAGAACATATTAGATCACTTCTGTTGTCTTCAAAGAGATCATGTGACTAAATAGGAACTTAAAACTAGTTTTTACCCCTAAACAAGTTAGTTTTCTGTCAGAGCTGATCCAGCTGCTTCCATGATTACCTCATCCAATTCAAGAGACACAGTAGGTAATGTCAGGTGCAAGTAGGTGGCTCATTTTGAGTCACCTAATTTAATCACTGGCACACAATCTGCCTTACTGTAGACATCCTGACCACTCAAAATATACATACCAAGTTATGATGGGAAATTTATCTAGTCTTTTAGTTCTAGCAATGTTATTAAAACCACAAAACCCATTATGTTCAAGAATACACTCTTACTCTCCAACAGAAAATGTCAATAGACAATAAAGTCTTATAAATTACAATATTACAACACCGTTGTAATGAAGTTGAGAGCAAATATCACTGAAAACAGCGTCCCAGTTGTAACCAGAAACTTAGAAGCAAAAAGAAAAATAATCCTGGAGACTACAATAACAATATGTAAGACAGAGAAATACAAATATTGAAGTAATTAAAGTGTATTATCTCAATATTAAATATTCTGTACAAAGGATGCTGGAGTCGAAATGCAATATGACCAATAAGTTTCAAACAAAATCATAATAAAATTTCGCAATCTATCTTTGGTTTACTTAGTAGCATTGTTCTGCTTTAAACAAGATTTTTAAGCTGTATTGTCAACTACAAAAGTTCAGCTAAGAGCACAAAATTACAGGAATACTGTTCTATGGCCTGACAGTCAGGGGAGTTTTGAATCCTTTAAAGAATACTATCTTGGTTTTGTAAAAGTAAATAAACTAGTGTAGCAGTGAGCAAAGGGCACAAGATATTCAGAGGTAGCTTTTTTTTCCTTCTTAAAGCATTATAAAAAAAAATCTACAGATGCTGCATAGAATTTGTTCTTAGGATTGCAGTCAAGATCACTAAACAACATAAAAAGAAAGGATTAAATGGGGAAAATATTGTCCAACTTGGTTATAAGTAAATTGAAATTCTGTAAGAGCCAGTGAATTCTTTTTAAGGAAAAGGTAATAATCTGGTGTCTATTTAAAAGCATCGATTTATGAAAAAGGACCAAACAAACCAAGAAAAGTCTCTTCAAAATTATCTAACAGTATAATGTTACCTGTCAACACTCCTATTGCTCAGATGTGACCCCAGTGTTCTTTTTCAATAATAACAGTCTCCTCTGAAAAGCAGCTAAAGACTTTGGGTTTGTTTAGTTTGGAGAACAGGAGGCTGAAAGGAGACCTCATCGCCCTCCACAGCTTCCTGAGGAGGGGAAGTGGAGAGGCAGGTGCTGAGCTCTTCTCCCTGGGATCCAGTGACAGGATGCCTGGGAATGGTTCAAAACAGTGTCAGGGGAAGTTCAGACTCAAGAAACATTTCTTCACTGAGAGGGTGGTTAAAAACTAGAACAAGCTTCCTAGAGAAGTGGTTGATGTCCCAAGCTAAGAGGCGTTGACCAAGCTCATTTGGACAATGCCTTTAACAACACACTTTAACCTCTGGACAGCCCTGAACTCGTCAGGCAGTTCGACTAGATGATCATAGCAGGTCCCTTCCAAATGGAACTATTAAATTCTACATGCGTTCTCAGTTGCAAAGCAGTCATTCATTAAGATTCATCATTCTGTACAAGGTAGCCTTAGAACTTCCTTGACAATCAACCAGATCATAAAAGAATATTCTGGTCTTTCAAAATTTGTTGCCCAATGCCTTAATCCTGTTTTCCAGCTACAAAAGGCATTGGAAACTCAGATGAATTACTGTTGCTGAACAAAGATTAAGAAAACTTATCCATGAGATAGGAGCACAAGCAGAGAACCATACCAACTGCAAAAATTACTTTCCCATAAACAGGTAGTTTAAATGGAAGCAAGTCAATCCACATGAATAAGAAACCATTCCACCAGGTCACAAAAGCACATTCATTTCTACAGGGCAACAAGCACAATGTTTTGCCAAGACTAGTCTTTTGGATAGAACCCATTCAAAGGGGAAAAAAAGCCCAAACCACCTACTAGTCAAATAGGAATAACTGATCAGTAAAGGATTAAAATCTCATGTTTTCAAAACAATACAAAGACTTTATCAAGTATCTTTACATCCTCTTAAAAAAATGCTGAGCATAGAAAAGGAAACCCCTCATTGTTAAAGCTGCAGCCTCACTTGGCAAATTTGATGCAGCAGGTGTGTGTCTGGGAGGAAGGACGGGGGAGCACATTTGCTTTCTGAGATTAATTTGGCCACTGTCCTAATCCAAGGAAATAAATCCATTAAGAAAATTCAGTTCTTAACAACACCACGTAAGAAGCCTAACACAGCTGCACTTCGTCCCTCAGAAATAAGGGGTTTCTATCCTACTGTGTCAAGTTTATGCTTCTTGATAAGACTTAACACATATAAAAAATAACACCAGGGAAACAAAATGGTAAGAAAAGTATACTATTTTACTTGTTGCTGTCATTGATCAACCTCAAGTTTAGATAAGAATTTTCACATAAATTGAATTTTTTTGCTTGGATTTCCTTTTGTGTTTTTTTTTTTTTTTAAATTTACTTCTTTTCCCTAACATTTTTTACTTTCCTGTACACATAAAGCATAAAAAAATTTGAAAGTTTTGTTAGATTTCCTCATAATTATCCTTAGCCAAATAAAATGCCATGACAATGAACTAAATGAGGTTGCCTCTTTCCTACCTGGAGATCTGAAGAAACAGAACTGACCCAAACAGAGTCTTTTGCTAAAACTGGACTTGTGCTTTTCTCCTCATCTGATGACATTCTGCATAAAGGTAGTCTATAAAACAGTAGAAGCTGAACTTCATTTTTCAGTTTCAATAGGTTTACTAAATGTTCACCAACATTTTCCTCAGACACAGAGATTCTGGTGTAAAAACTATACCAACACACATTCTATGGGCTAAACTGATCATATAGTCTCATTATGTAATGCTAGATAGGAAATTGCCTGATCCAAACCATACTCAAAACCACTGAAAGGCTTCCATTAACTTTAAAAGAAAACAATGGAAGACACAAAAGCAACAAAATAAAAGTTTTCATTTCACATTGACTAAATTTAGTACCTAATGCTTTATGATATACAATATAAAATTTTACATCATTGGTAACTAAAACATATGGCTAGAAGAAAAATACAGAAACATATATCAAGAATAACAGAAGCCTTAATTTACAGATACATGCCTGTGTGAATCCCTCCTTAATCACACTGTATTGCTTTGGAGCTCATCAGGTTGTTTCAGCACAAAATTCCTGCTGAGTGACACAGGGGCGACTAAGCCATGTTGTGATTTCTTCCCCCCCCCCTGCTCTGAACAACCTCAACAACAGCCCAAGCTGAGATGATGTCCTGAACACTCCAGCTGAACAGATCAATATCCTGAAGCCTTCACTTAGTGATCAACATCAGTTTTACTCCCGCCCCCCACCTTTTTTTTTTTCCTTTTTAACTCTTCTTGCCTGATAAGCCCAGAAAGACAAACTTATATGGAAGGACAGGTATTCCCTTCAAATTCAGATAATGTCATTTATTCCAGCAATTTCTAAGCAAGATATTCTTGAACATTTGAGAAGCAGTTGTAGTTGTTGTTTTAGTACTGATAAGAAATTTGAAGAATTCCTGACAGATACGTGTATCTTTCAATCTACTGTGACCTTGAGTATGTCCTTCGGTGAAGAACTGAAGCTTCTGTGATAAAACTTGATAGGTAGGATATGGGGGAAAAAGAGCTCTGAAGGATATGGAGGGGAATGAGAGGTATTACAGAATGAGTGGGAACTGAGTATTAAGCAAGGTGAACAAATGGCAGACTGCTAGTTAAAACTGCCTGATGCACAAGAAAAACCACCAGACACATTGAGCAGGGAGCTGCCAGCACAGAGTAAGCATGGGAGGAACATCACCATAAATAACAAGAAGAACTAACTGCTTGTTTGTGGTCTTCCAAAACTCAAAAGGTTCCTTAGTCATAAACAAGGCTAGCTTTCTACCGCAGGCCACCCTTCCCTTCACATCTAAAACTGCTGCTTACCTGCTTGACATTGTCTTGTAAGAGTGACTCACTATCAACTCAGGCTCAATGTGTTTCCCTCCTCTTCCCATCCCATTCCTTGACACCTGTGGACTAGTCCTCCATTGGGCTACTAGCTCTCCACTTGCTCATCCAGTCTTGACCTGACTGCCTTTACTGACTGAAAATGCCACTTTAGATTCCACTAACAAGTTACTAAAGGCTTTATCTTTCCCCACATGTCTATGTTTTGCTTGTCTGTACCTGTAATGTGTGTGCCTACAGTCTAACCTTGCACTTTGGTTACTCCAACGTGACAGTGAAAAACCACAGTAAACCTAAAATTATAGAAATCTGCTTAGGTACAGAGAAAAAGATTGGATTACTATGATAAAGTAAGATAAAAATGCTTCTTTTAAGCTGTTTTTTACAGACATTGTTGCTCCATCATGTGAGAATAACTGTCTGTTTTGATCACAAAGAACAAGCACTAAGTTCAAGAAAGTACTAGATAAGTTTCTAAAGGAGAAATCAAGGGACATTATGTAAGATGCCATCTCTGGATCAACAAGCTGATGTGCTATGCTGCAAATCATTACATGGTGAGAAACAAGAGAGAGGAGCATCTTCATGCTTACCATGTTCTTCTAATCTTTTCCCAAGCATCTACCAAAACATATGTCTGACTTCATTAAAGAAAGATTCCTGTGAACAGCAGTAGTTTCTTCCATAAGTGTATGGCTACAATGCTAAAAGCTACTTTTAGAAAAGGGATCCAATTACACGGGCTTTTGGTCTGACTCGCCACGTCTGTTCTCATCCTTAATTTTGAATTACTTGAGCAGTTCTCAGAATTTTGTGCTTTTGGCTTTGTTTTTGATTAAAAGTGACACTTCCCAAATAATTTGTGTTGCGTGAAGATCAGATGACTCTCAACACCTAGGAAAGAGAATTACTCTCTCTCTCCCAGTACACAGAGGACATGCTCTTTAACTGCACCCCCTTGCAAAGCAGCACTACCCAGGCCTATGTTTTTCAACCTTCACAAGAAGGTTGCCAGTCTGCAACTACACCCGACGCCTGCAGAGCTGATGCTACCGTGACCACCGCGGTCATGTCAACTGGCGGCAATAACGACAAGCCACAGGCTGCCACACTGACACCCGGACGGTTCCGTAGGCAAACAGGAGGTTTTCCTATTTTTCTTTAAAACAGGGTCTTTAAAACGGCAACCCGTCTCACCTCCCGGGCGCAGAGGGTGCCCACAGGGCCCCCCGGTGGGTCTTCGGAAGTGGGGGACGCGGGCGGGTGAGCTGCCTGGGGGGGAACACAGGAGGTACGGAGAAGGTGCTGCGGAGA
>WTSP01026148.1:0-27678 GCA_025331215.1 Actenoides lindsayi
AGATGTTCCAGTCCCTTCATCATCTTTGTAGCTCTCTGCTGGACTCTCTCTAGTATTTCCCTGTCCCTCTTGAACTGGAGAGCCCAGAACTGAACACAATACTCCAGATGTGGTCTCACTAGGGCAGAGTAGAGGGAGAGGAGAACCTCCCTCAACCTGCTCACCACACTCTTCTTTATGCAGCCCAGGATACCATTGGCCTTCTTGGCCACAAAGGCACACTGCTGTTCCATGGATAACTTACTGTCCACCAGGACTCCAAAGGTCCTTTTCCATGCTGCTGCTTTTCAGCAGGTCTACCTCTAACCTGTACTGGTGCATGGGGTTGTTCCTCTCCAGGTGTAGGATCATCAGCAAACTTACTGAGGGTACACTCCATCCCTTCATCCAGGTCACTGATGGACATGTTGGGTAAGATTGAACCAAGTACTGCCCCTGGGGAGCACTGCTAGCTATACAGGTTGCCAACCAGGCTCTGCAACACTGATCACCACACTCTGAGCTCTGTTGTTTACCCAGTTCAACCCATCTCCCTGTCCCCTCTTCTAACCTACACTTCCTGAGCTTGCCCATGAGGATGTTATGGGAGACAGTGCCAAAAGCCTTGCTAAAGTCAAGGTAAACAACATCCACTGCTCTCCCTGCATCCACCCATTCAGTCACAAATCCAGTTCTGGTGTTCACATTTCAAGAAAAGATTTTTTTTTTAAACAAAAAGATGCAGAAAGGTTATTAAAATACTGGAGAATATGTATTGAGTGTCAAAATCGTGAAGCTCAGTTCCTTCAGAGTATCTAATAAAAAATGCTTTAGTCTGAGAAGTTACAAGAGATCGTCATTCTGACATACAAAAGTATATGAGTAAAAGGTTGAATTTTTGATTACTTACGTAAAAAGATCTCCAAGTCAGTAAAGATATTCTATTAATTATTATTCTTCATTAATCATTTCAGTGGGTTCCACATTACTGACAATTCTTCAAAGGCATGGGAATGATGTTCTAAATCGTATGCTCTTTCTCAGCTACTGTTAACACTTGTAATTCAGAGAAGTCCCAGGGAAGCTGGAGTTACACACAAAGTTGGCCTCAGTAACCGCAACTGTTCCCTCAGCCTGAGGACAATCAGGCTGAGATAAGTGATGAGCTCATCATCTTAGAAAATTAGCTATACAAGTAGATTTCATCATGAAAATATAATTATCCCAGGCAACTTCAGTATGCTGAGACTGTCCTAAGTCCACAACAGTACTTTTCAGCAGTCCAAGGATCAGCTGAAAAAACTAAAGCGTGGCAGAATGACGAGGCATAAGAATCAGTAAATGTACTTATTATAAACATGGGGATGAAGAGACTCTCAAAAGTTATATGAATTTCTTACACACCAGAAGAACTAACAGCACAAGCTCAGATTTTAGCTACCTGCCGAACAAATGCAAAACTAGGCCTAACAACACAACAGCAACCAAAAACCATTACAGCCTTTCATTTCACTCTTACTAAAACAAAAAGCATTACCTATTGCTATCACCTGTTTTAAAAAATATTGCCTGTGTGTAAATAAAGACATTCAATACCAATACTCTCAGAATTAAAGGTTAGGCTATTAAAACAAATCCCGGTTGTATTGTAGACCTATAACCTGCCATATTTATATATAGAAATTTGTCTATACAAATAAAAACTAGAATGCTTACTGTAGATTGACTGAGTGCAGATTTAGTTTTGTAGGAAAGAGTAACACATGACATCATGGCAAAAGTGTAATAACCCTAAAATAACAGTATTCTATAGGTTTTTGAATTTACTTATAAGAAATACAGTTAACACCAGTTATAAGGAGTTTGCTTTGTTTTGTTTTAAATACACCATCATTAAATTTGCTTTACAAATATTAAATTCTGAACTGCGGTGAGATGCTTCGTCATTTTGAAATTATTATTATTTAAACAAAAATTAATTTATACTCTGTAAGAGAACATGGTGGATATGCAATCATATGGTAAGCACGGTTATGAGATTCCTACCGAACAACAGGAAGCATACAGTGATTTGGGTGAAGTGTGTGTCCATTTTTTTTTTTTTTTGGTTAATACTAGGAACTAGAATAGTAGTAATACTGGTAATAAATAGGGAATATGGTTACTATTACACTTAATACCAAGATTCCAGCTTTTACTTCTTTCAGAGCAACATTATAAAACTGTGTTGTACGTCAACACCAAATATGAGGAATATCTACTGCAGGGCTACTTGTACAGCAGGCCCTGGTCCCGATTCAAGCCATAAATGTATCCTGGCCAAGCCTTTACTCCAGGAAATCAAAATATTTCAGGGAGTCATTACACGTCAATGCAGATCCTCACAACGGAGTTGATGTATTACCTACCAATTCCAACGAGCCAGCCAAAGTACAGTTGCTTCCTGACTGCAGATGTGGATCAAGGGAAAACTGACCCATCAAGGAAAGATTATCCCAGTCTTCCGAGACACGTATGGAAGCGTGACAACATGACTGAGGTATCCTAGGCTCAATACCAATGAAATACTTGGGAACAATATGGACAACAGGGATAAATGTCCAGCCTGAATTTAGCATCTAGCCCAAATTTCCTTCCTTCTCTGTTGATTAGGAGTGCAATGTCATCTCAACGCAGCCTCTCAGATAAAACGTTCCTCTTTCTCTTACTTCCTCCCCATGCTGGCAACAAGCAGAAAGACCCATCAGCCAAGCAGCCAGGCTAGGGTAACAGAAAGGATCAGGTTATAACTGGTTATAATGTCAGCTAGCTGTTCAGGGTGAAGCTGCACATAACAGCCTGACCTGGCAAGAGTTAAAAACCTATCCCAGTGAAAAAGCATTGTAAGAAACTCAACTTCTCACAATCATTCTCTGTCAAGCTAGCGAGTTGAATCAGTGCAGCTCGGAGATCAATGGGCACTAGAAAAGACACAATCACTCATCAATACCACCAGTGAACTGGTTAACTTCATCCACGAAAACCCAGCCACCCTTCAACTCTTTCAACTCCTCAGAAGCTTCTCATGCACTCAAATGCAAGGCTAAGCAAGATATGCACATTTCTCTGAAAGAAGAATTACCGGATGGAGTTCATCATCAGTGCATGTAACTTAATTCTCAATAATTGATTCTTCTCTTCAGACACAAAGCAACAGCATGAAATAGAAGTTGAGCAGTGCTTTACATCACAGAATTTTCTCAACCATGCTCTGCAAAAACAACATGAAAAACATGCCTGAACGTAACAATGACCATGTATTTAAATTCTTAGCCCTCCTCTCAAATTCACAGAATCATTTAAGTTGGAAAAGACCTTTAAGATCATCACATCCAACCAGTAACTTATAAAGTGCAATTTTTCCCTTCTCCACAAAACAAAATCATCAAGGTTTTCAAAGATTTGTCTCCATTAATTGAAAAATATGTTTGAAATATAAGTTATTGAACATTACGACTCACAGAACATCTCAAAAATGGGAAAAAAAGATACTCAACCAGATCCAGAGGTGAGGTGTCAAAATGTCAAATTTTACTGTTTGAATTTTCCACTACTTATGTTTCAAGACTAGTGACCGATTAAGCTAATTCAGGAGAAAAACTATAAATTTAACCTGCCAAGAATGGCACTTCAATTTCATAAGCAGCTTAAAAAAAAAAATCCGAGTTACCCAATTTCCTCCAAAGCACACTACTTAACACCTAGCACTGAAAGGGAAGGGAAAAAAAAAAGAATGAAGGAAAGAATTCAACTCTAAAATTTTTAATAAATATAATAGCATTGTAAAGCTTAAGTAAAAGGTTGGATGATATTTTCAAAGAAGTAATTTTGAAAGAACATACAAGATACAGATACTAAAAGCCACGTTATATAGTATTTAATGTTTCCAACATAGAGAGGGAAGTTTTATTCTACCACTGTGTTACACAGAATACAGTACAACCATTAAAGCACTCTACTAGTGCATGGAAAGCAGAAAAATGAAACTGCTCCATTTAGTTGTATTCTCTCATCCAACTGAAATAATTTTTATTTCCTTTTCTTAAAAGTTAACATCTTTAATTCCTATTTAAATAGCCTAGATAGAAAACTGTTGAACAAATGAAAAACAAAAGACTAACCACTTGAACAAGTATCTTGCATCCCAATGATGGACAAGAAATCAAGCTGATACCAAGTAATTTTACAACACCACTTGATCCGTAGCTCTCGGATTCCTTAAGGTACACCTTGCATTTAGTCCATTTTGCAGGTTTTAATTCTTGCCCATCCATACTTTAACAACTGGCCCATCAGCTGGATCTGCTGGATCTGTGGTGTAACACCCCGCTCTGTGAGATCAGTCGAATGCAGCTCAGGTTTCTCTGCTGTGAGCAGAGAGTGCTTCACCAGAAGGAGGGAGGAAGGACAGCGGCTGGTCCATGCACAACAACGCATCCCTGTGAGACCACTAGGAATCCTGGTGTCTTGTAGTGAAGAGGCAGCTGTTTCTCCTCCCCTCTAGCCAAACACAAAGGCTTTGTGTAGTGCTTTCTCAGAGCAGGAGAAAGAGACAACGCAACACACAGGAATACACAGAAACTGTCAATCTCCTGTTGTAGAGCATCAATTCATTCCCACTAGACAAACAAGCCTCAGCTAACACAGAAAGCACAACAGTACATTAATATACCACACAGTGAAACTGCACACACTAAGCAAACATTTAACCTTCTGCACAAATATATCCAGAACCAGTTATTTAGAAATCAGTTTCAAACAGGGAAAACTGTACCCACCTCTCTCTTTTGTCTTACTCAAAAATCTTTCTTGATTTCATCAGTTGCACTGGGAAAACCTCTCTGGAATTTGTGATGTTACAAGTTAACAGAGCCTGCAGCACGCAGCAGCAGTACAGTGACTACAGTAAACCTCACCAACATCACGATATTCCATCCACTCAGTTTGCTCTGCTCGTTCTAAACACATAATTTCCAAACTAGGAAGTTTAAAAGATGCAGAACTTCAAGGGCATAATGGGACATCAGAAATTTACCAGAGAAGAACAAAGCATCTGTCAGAGATAATTGATTCTATCTTCACATTTTTCTATCTATCACTATCGTATCTTGATACACTACTTCCAAAATAACTTTTTGCCAATGAATATAAATACTACTGTAGTCAAACCTTCCTATACAGATTTTTTTTGACAAGTCAAACAAATGATAATAAGCATACTTCTGGTTTAACAAGTTAAGAAAGTATTAATACTTTGTTAAACATAATCCTCACTGTAAAACAAAAGAACCATCACCTATAAAGTATTCTGTGCAACTTAACACAATGATGTGAACTGGTACCAACAATTTTATTCTAAGACCAACCAAAAAAAAAATTAAAAAAAAAAAAAATCAAGCAAGAGTAGCAAAATAAGCTCTAATCCTTTGTTTCCTCAGATACAACAGCTAAAATGAACTAACGTCAGTGCAAGTATAGCATGCATTCAGCACAGGCACAGCATTAACTAAGCAGAACATATAAAAATTCTACTCATTTTTTCCAGAATTACAATGTGGAAACTAATCACTCTAAGGCTAACGTGACTTAAAAATAATTAGAATAAGTTTTATTTTTAGGGCTCTCAAACTCGCTGTCACTATATTGAACTAGTTCTGAACATTTAAGCTGAAATTCAACTGGTTCCGTGCAATCTAAGAAAGCCATTGCAACCTATTTTACAACTGATTTTCTACAGTCCTTTCCAGCTTAATTGTAAATAAGGTAGAAGGTTCTCAAAGGGCTGTGCGATAAGCAGGGTTCTTTCCTTTGTGTCTGTCTCCCCCCTGTCCATCCATCCCCCGATAATACGTCAGTAGCATTAATATTTGCAAATCCCTCTCCACTGACACTAGCAGTTGTTCCCAACTGCTCGGGCTGACACCAGAGGTTAGAAACCTCACACTGATCTTTGTCCTCTCATTGCTTTAGTTCTAGAGTGACAACAGAAGTACGAGGATGCAGCTGCAGTTCAAAAGATGATCTGTAGACTTCAGAATAAGGTATTTCCCCATTTCCTTTCTTTTTTAAAAAAAAAAAAACAACCCAAAATACTAGAAGTATGAGTAATAATGCTGGGTTTTGGTGTGGGGTTTTTTTTTTCTCCCATTTCTTCCGTATGCAGCTTATCTGTTCACTACTATCCCCGTAGCGAGTGCATCCGCGGCCTAGCCAGGCATATCTGTATTCACATATTGATGCAACCGCTGTTAATGGCTCCAGCCCTCGAAGCGCCAGGCGACAGCCAGCCCGATTCCCCAGCCAGCCCGATTCCCCAGCCAGCCTTGCCCACACACGCATCCGCTGCACGCACCCAACAATTAACAACTAGAAATACGGGCGCAGCTATTTTAAAGGAGGGATGTTTCGCCGTCAGAACACGTAAATCTCTCGACCGCTTGCCTCCTTGCAGCAAGTGGGAGGGACACACACACACACACACACACGCCGAAAATAAATAAATAAACCCCCATAAATCTGGTGCCCATAAATCAGAATTCTCCGCGGAGGCCGATGACGGCTGCTCTAGCCCGCCGGACCTGCCGACCTTAACTCCACAGAGCGCATCTCCCCGTAGCGCCTGCACAGCCTGCGCTGCAAGCAGCCCCTCTCGGGGCCCGGAGCTCCCGCGCCCGGCACACTCCCTCTCCCGAGGGAAGAGAAACCGCGACGCGGCTCCCACGCAGCAACCGCTGCGGCTGGGCCGGCGGCGGGGGACTCGGAGGCCAGAGCCCGCGGGCCGCGCCCCGCTGAGGCGTCCGGCGCTTCTCTCCCCTCACCTCCCCTCCCGGGACCACCTCCGCCCGGCTGCCGGGGCCCGCAGCGGCGGGCGCGCAGGGGTAACAGCGACGGCCGCCGCGCAGCGCCGCGTCTCCTCACCTGGAACGGAGCCGAGGCGGCGGCGACGGCAGCGGCGGCAGCGGCGGTTGCTCGAAGCGGCACGGCGAGTCCCCGCGGAGCCCGGCGCCCCTGCCCGCCGCGGGCGATGGCCTGCGCGGCGGGGGGGGGTGGCTAGAGCGGCGCCCCCCGGCCCAGCCTCCGGCCCAGCCCCCGCCCCATGGCGTGCGGCGCGGTCTCTATGGCGACTGCAGTGCCGGGACGGCGCCGGCCCGCCCGTGGGGAGGGGTAACGGCTGCGCGCAGCGCAGAGGAGCGCTCAGGGGGTTACGGAGGGGCCCGCCGCCTTCTCCAAAGGGGCCAAACCCCCAGCGGCCGCCTCTGCCGCCATCCCTGCGGCAGTCCCCGCCGGAGCCCGGCCGCGCTCACCCGCGCCGCCTCCCCCGCGCTCGCCCTTCCTCAGCCGCGGCGCCACGGCGACCGCTGTCCTCCAGGGCGCCGCCCGCACCTCTTTTTCTGGAGCAGTGATTGGGCAGCCGCGGAGATTCCTCGGGGGCGATTGGTTGTCAGCGTGATCAATTAGGGTAGCGGAGGCGGGCGCACCTGGAAACGGCGCCGTGTGCGGGGTTGGTTGAGAGCCGGCGAGCCCCGCTACCCGCCACCACCACCCCCGCGCAGCCCCGGGGCCGAGGTGCGTGCTGGGTGCTGTAGTTCCCCCGCCGCGGGGGCGATGGGCGGGCCGGTGCGGAGCCGCCATAAGCCGTTACTCAGGGAGATTCTGTGGGGCTGGCGGGTAGCGCCCGTGGCGGGGATCCCAGCGCTGGCCCACGGCCCTCGCTGCGGTATTGGCCTCCGCCTCAGCAACCCGTTCTCAGCCATCCCCGGAGCGATCGGCGGAGCTGCTCGCACCTGGAAGGGGTGTTTGGGGGGTGGTGCCCGGGGCCTGCCCGGCCTCAGGCCACTGTCCTGCCTCCTAAGGACAGGCTTCGCTGGGGGGGGCCGGCCCTTCGCCTCGGCTGCGGGACTTCTGTGCCCTGCGGGGCAAACACTGCCCCCTGACGGGGCGGGGCTGTGCACCGCGGGCTTCCCGCTCTGGCACTGGGGAGCGCTCAGTCCAGTCCAGCTCACCGTCCGGGCAGGAGGCTTCGGCTCTCCCCGGGGACTCCTCGCAGGCGAGGCTTCCTGGGCTCGTCAGGCCGTGGAGCGGTGGGTGCCGCCTGCCATCGCACGCGTGTGAAGGCCACGGTGTCAACCCAGGCGCAGGGTCCGTCTGGCAGAGACCGGCAGCTCGGAGAGATCTCTTCTGGGGGAAGGACAGATTTGCTGTGCTCATGGCAGCTTGTGTGAAGTGTGTAAACTCACTGCAGGCTGCTTCTCCTCTGAAGTTTCCCAAAAAAAAGGAAAAAGAAACAAAAACTTTTATTGCCCTACTGGCAAGCAGATAATTTAAGCCCTTTCTTCGTTTACCACAAGGGGGTCATAGTCACACTAAGGTTAGAAAACACTATCTCCAACTGCTGCTTTATGAGTAGGAAGAACTTAGCGCTTGTCGTTCACAAACGGGGAGCCCAAAGTGTTCTGACTGCTCAGTGTCAGCCAAACAAAGTGAACTACCTCAAGCAGTGTACCACCGGTGCTAGTGGCGTGGGTAAGAACTGGGGATAGGCGTCTGTTCCTCTATATAGCGAATGTGTGTGTGCATAATGTGTCCTAACACCTGAAGCAGTTAATCAGAAAGCTGGTACTATGAAAGATGTTCATTTCGTGCATGGAAATGAACCAACCTTGACTGAAGTGGGTGGGGAGGATTGGAGGATTGCTTTTTGGTTTGGTTTGTTTGGGGTTTTTTTCCCCTTCTTCTTTTTCACATTTTCTCTTTTTTTCTTGCAGTAGTACATCTTTTCCCCAATTGCAAAATGGAATTCTGAGTTTTGCTTACCTCTCGTAGACATTTCATAGACATCAGGTGGAAAACACTTTACTGGAGGTGCATATTCTTCCAAACATGTCCTAAAGGCATTGCAAAGGTGACAGTCATTCTAGGATAAGCCTGCTTCTTACGCCTAATCTTCTTATGCACTAAACAAATATTTTTTTCACATTCCCTCTAAAGTAGACAGTATTTTTCCTCCCAAATTGTAACTGAGGGTAGATGAATGCCCTAACCACCTCTCTTTTTATGTAATGCCAACAAAACTTGCTGTGTGCTGGGTGTAATGGGGAGCTCATGAATATGAATCCATCTGTGAAGAGTATTTTATTGTTTCCCAGATCATTGACATATTGCCCGAGGTGTACAATTCTTCAGGAAAATGTTCTCATTTGATTAAAGAGAATGGAAAGGCCTTAATAAACTTGTTTATCTGGTTTATATGTTTATAATTGCTAATCCAAGTGGCACAGTTTCTCCCATCGCCTTGTAACTTTGCAAGTTAATTGTCCAATATAACCACATTGTCATGCACAATATCATGTAAATCACAGCAGTGTGCTAAGACACTCATGGTAAGTCAGCATGTGCACTGCAAGCTCTAGAAGACCAAACAGCCTTTCCCTTCATCATCAGTTAGTTTTAAAGTTATAGTGATCTATTAGTTTTCAAATTACTACGGAGTCTTCGTAATAAGTAGACAAAACCTGAATGATTCAAGTAAAAGTCAAGCAGGGGAAAAAAACCCTGAAACTGCGTCTTCTCAAAAGGAAAATCTGTTTCCACTTAAGCACAGGAGGTCTGTACAGAGAAGATCTAATCTTTTTTAATTCACTGCTCTAGAAATACACCAAGAGTTCAAGGCTTTCTGTTCTACTATTTTTGGTTCAAAGATGATGGTCAAGTGTAACAGATAAAAATTCAGTTGTGCTGGTATGTGCCTGACGTATGCATGGCAATAAAATTTGCTGATAAGTTTGTATGAAAAATAATTCACAGTCCTGTAAGTATGTACTTATGTGTCTAATACAGCTTCAATATTTAATAGTAAGCATTAAATCACCTAATTAGGCAATAAATAGGTCTGAATTTCAGAAATACAAAAACCAGCCTGCAAAGACCAAAGTGACAGCAAACTATTTCTGGACACAACTGGACACAGCTCTAGCTTTTATGATTTTTTATTCAAAAAAGAACAGAGAATCAGAATATAACCTCACATGAATTACCAATATCTTTTTTTCTTGTTTGAAGAACTAGATCAGAACTTCCAGGATTGTCTATAGATGGAACACAACTTTCTAGTCCTTCAACATCTGTTTTCTTATGCTTCATAATGGATATTCATGGGGAAAAAAAAAAATCAAACAACACCTTTGCTTTCCTGGAAATCTTCCTTGTGGGATCAGAGAGGTGTGAGAATTGTCATCAGTGGTTTTTTGTCTGAAAGGAATGATCTAATGTTTCTTCAAGGAATCCTTAAAAATTAAAACTCACACCTATGCACAAACATATGCATTTATCTGCTGATGAAGAAGGGTGACATGATTAACAGTGTGTAAGACCTCCTGAACTCTGCTGTTACTTTCTTCATATAAATCTGTGTGGGAATAGATGATTCATCCTGCGAAGTACAGACTCCTTGGTTTCAAATACTTTCATTGGAAATTCTTTGCTTAGACATCAGGGGGTTGGGGTTATTTATTTATTATCTGTGAGGCAGAAACTCTGAATAATGTTTCTGTTTAGTTGACCACAGAAGTAGGAGACAAACCTCAAGAATTTTCTTTGGAGAGTCAGAAGTCAAATGAGCATCAGAAAAGAGAAGAAAGAGAAAGAAAATATAAAAGGGGTGGATAGACAGTGAGATGGACAGACTTCGTAAGTATTCATTCCCAAGAGATAGAAAATTCATAGGTTTGGTTAGTCAGTAAATGAACATCCATCAAATCTTAGAATTTGTTGATAATTGTAACTAATAATGAACACATAAATGGAGGTGGAAGCTATGTTCTCACTGAAGAGCAGAAAGGTAAACACATTTTGTAAGCTCACACTTCACGCAAATGACAATGAGCAAAAAAAGTATTGACCAAAGATGGGGTGGCACTTACAAAGTGTTGTAGATGTTTAAAAAGGTGTCCAGATCATAGTGAGTAAGAAATCACAGATCTTGAGACATCTAGTTCAGCCCTTTTTTCCAAGGAGGGATCAACTGTCCCTACAACACTCCTGGCCGGTATTTGTCAGCATCTTCAAAAAGTATTCTGTTGATGGCAATCAAGCTTTTTCACGGTCTGTTTCCACTGTTGTCACTAAAATAATTATTTCACCCATTATTTCTTGTCCTAACACAAAAGGAATTAATTCCCTTCCTCTGTGCAACTACCTTAAAATGACTTGAACACTATTTTCACCTCTCACCATCAGTCTTCTATACAGTAAGAAAATGGAATTCTTTTTTCATAGATCACCATTTCTAGATGCAGTGTCAATAAGCATGAAGTCACCACTAAAGGGACAGAGCGATCTTGGATCTTTTTCAGAAGAGCTTTAAGAGAACTTTGTCTAGGTGCTGTGTTTTATCTATTTGACAGCTTCACAAACCTTGTGAGTCTCTTTTTTTTTTCCTTTTTTTTTTGGTAACTGTCTCTTTTCTTTCTAAAAGACTCTCAGATTTCCTACAGGATGTCCTGAATAATATTGTTCAGTTCAAATGCTGTCTAGAGAGTGAAAAACAGCATCAACATCAGGTTTAGTCTAAGGTGGGAACAAGGAGACTTCCTGATTAGTACAGGAGGTCTATAGGAGGTCTCTTCAAGGAGAAATGTGAGAGTGTGTGTCTGACTATTTTGCTAGGGGCAGAAGGGTCAATTGGCAGTATAGTGCAACCAAAGTATTGATGCAATGAGATATGCAATAGAAAAAGGAAATTTTACCTCATTATGTAAGGACAATTATCTTGGGAGCCCTCATAATATGTGTGTAATTCCATTCTGCAAAAAGCTTCCTGGTGACTGGCTTGTGATGATACAATCCATAGAGAACGTGGTGCGAAGGTGAAGAGCAAGATTGCTGCATAGTCTAATTATGAATGATGTCATAAAAATGGATTCTAGTCTTCAGAAAAAAAGTTACAGCCAAGCTGGAAGTTTCAGGTTACCAACCAATTTAAAATACAGGTTCACTTTCCAGCTTTACCACAGACTACTCCTCTGGTTTTAAGGTGAATACATTATTTCTGTGATTTAGTTTTCCATTTGTAATGACTCACCATGAGTCAGGAGTAGATGACTCAGAGGTTACAGACAGTACAGCTCCTATGGATTGAAACCAGAGCCAGCTTGACAGGTACCTGCATGGTGTTTCCTGGAATATACAGGAGTCTCAAGGACTATCACTATATATGTGGTGCAGCTCACACAAGTCTGCTATAATTTCCTTTTTGCCTGAGACAGGTTCCAGCATCTGTATTGTTAAAACCTTTAAGCGTCTGAAAAATGAAAATTATAGTATTTCTCTTTTTTTTCTGATTTATTTAACCTGTGACATTGTTCAGGCAATTAAATGAGCTACAGTTACAGTATTTGCATTTTGCATGGAACATAGCACAGTGGGTCTTCTGGTACAACGGTAGTACAGTGTATACCTGTAGCTGTAAAAATGTATAATTGCCTTAGTTTGAAATAAGCTTTGTGGCATTTTAATGTACAAACCAGATTCTTTTAAATTACTGTTTATCCCCGTTACCTTTTGCCTTTGAGCTTTGATGTTCCCTCAGCCAACTCTGCAATTCCCTAAGAATTTCAAATGTTATGATTTAACTTTGGTGTCTTCATCAAACTAAACCAACCTTCATCACCTGGATACCGCTATACTTCCTTCCTAAAAGTTCAAAAGTGAACTTGAGAGATGAATATTCTGCAAAGACCCAGTTGCTTCTATTTGCCTAAGAACTTCTGCATCTCAGTATCTACCACGTGGTTCACAATTTTACAAAAGCCAAAAAAATCAGATGGTCTGAAATCCCTTTTTCATACCCTCTCCCCATTAACACGTACCAGTGAGAATCTCTTCCTGAATATGGACTCTCCCTCTGAAGCACTGGTATGTTAAAGAAAGGTCATATAACACTGTGTCACACTTTTTAAAGAGTGCCTCCAGTTTTGGTCCATTACTTCAAAATCTCTTATCGTTAGTTATCATTTGCATTAAATACAAGATGAAATGGAAAGCCATCCAAATATAAAAAGAAAACATTAATTTTGGAAAACTAGATGTAAAATTAGATTTTGCAGCAAGCGTCATCCCAACTAGCTGTTTAATTAGGCTAATTCATAACACATCTGCCCTTGCTGTGGACTTCTATATGAATGATACTAAACACATAAGTAATTGGCCAAGTATTTAGTAAATTTACCTCTTTCAGATCCAAAGGCGCAGTACAGCAATGTCCCCTGTTGGGAGGAAAGCACATGTTTTCTTCAACACCACTGGGTGATAGATGGCAGACCCACGTGTACAGCCACTCCTGCTGAACTACAAAGTGCTACTTTTATCATTTCTGGGCTTCTTAGCAGCTCTGTAAGAAAGTGCATTGTGTTTAGATTGCCATAAGAAAAAACTAATTTCTGAGTAAAACTTTTAATATTAACTTTGCAGCTGTAACCACTTCCCTGTATGAAACCAAGCAAAAAATGCAGGTAGCATTGACCTCAAATTGCATTAAGATTGAAGTTATTTCTTAAAATGATGCATTCCTGAGCTTCCACTAGCTGCTGAGTGACTTCTAATGTCTCTAACACAAATAAAAGGAAGCTTCTTACTTTGCTTTGTAGAAGAAAACCTACATACAGCAGCACTGCCACCTTCTGCTTGCCTGCTTCCCTGCATGCAAGTACTCGGTGTATTGCAAAGCAACCGCAGGGAAGATGCATTTTTCTACTAGTAGGTATCTGAAGCGATAAGGTTCTGTAATACTGAGGGATACCACATGTCTGGACTTCCACAGATGGAGGGGGGTGTGGGTGGGTGGTTCACACATGACCTTTTTCGTGGCATAGAAAAGGACTTCAGACGTTTGTCCAGGATTTCTAATATATCACACCCAAGCAGAGCAATACCTCAAAAATCCCAGGCAAATGTGTACATTTGTGTACTTGTGCTGTCCACAAGGAATATGTACCCATTGAATGTGCTCTGCAGAGCTGATCTGTATACAAATGTACACTTTTGAACAGACCTAACATATTCCTGGTGGTCTGCCTGAGTACAGCAAGTCCAAAGCGTGTGCACAGGACTAATTCAGTGCAGTTGGGGTATATTTGATCATATGCAAGCATTTGTGTGGTCCATATGCAGTAGGTCCAATAGGTGCCAGATGTATCACATGTGCTCTTGATCTGAAGTCTCCCAGATGTGCTCTGTATCAGCACATAAGCAAGACAGAAAGTTGGAAGCCCTGCTTCAGATATTTTTTTTTAAAAGGTATGGTAAATTATATTCTGCTGAGTGGAAGTTGCCAGCAAAAGACACATTGAGCCTGTGTGGCTCCAGGGACCCCCCCTGCTTCAAGGAAGTGGCTCAGTATAAGATTGCCACACAGTACCAGATGAAGCCTTGCTGGATGGAGCTTTCAGCATAAACATTAGTTAAGAGTTTGATAGTATCAGAAAAACTGAAAAGAGAGAGAATTTCACTGTATGACTTTATCCTGTTGGGACATGTGACAGAACAAGAGGAAATGGCTTCAAGTTGCACCAGAAGGGGCTTAAGTTGGATATTAGGAAAAATTTCTTCACAGAAAGGGTTGTAAAGCCCTGGAACAGGCTGCCCAAGGAGATGGGTGGAGTCACCGTCCCTGGTGGTATTTAAAAGACGTATACATGTGGCACTGTGGGACATAGTTTAGTGGTGACCTGGCAGTGCTGGGTTAACAGCTGGACTTTGTGATCTGAAAGGTCTCTTCCAACCATAACGATTCTATGTCCTTGGGGGTTTTGGAGGCATAGAATTAAACTGGCAATTGTGAACCTCCCTCTTCCATGCAACAATGTACGAAACGACTGGCAAGGAAGGAAGTCTTAATTGTTTTTAATTCTCAGAATACTGCAGTTAGATATTCCAGTCTCTGCTTTACTCAAGACTGTGATAGACTGAGTTGCACTAATAACTAATCTTTCACCTTTCCCTGGTAACGAGTGTGATAATAGTGATGCATGCAGAAGGGTGTCTATCTCTACAAAAGCATGAGACCATAAACAAAGTCATCAGCCATATTCCCAGAATACAGAGTTAGAACCACAGTAATATGGTACAGGTTTGTTGCTCATCATTAACTGGGAGAGGACAGTTTATGCTTCTGAGAATATTCATGTGCATTACAATCCCTTGAGCAGGGTCCCTTACAGTCATTCACGTGTGCTCACTGTACTCTCTCTCCTCTGGTGATGTATTACGGACCCTATAGACCAAACTAGGTCCTGCGTAGTGGTTAAGTTCTGGTACGAACATCACCACTAACTTGATCAAGCATTGTTGCAGACTCTGGTTGTTGCCACTACTGCTGCCAGTTCAACACGGCCACGTCCATCTGAGAAATTGTTACACGCTGGGCTCAGAAATGCCAGGGGACAGGATGCTTTTGCTTTTGGCTTGGGATAAAGCTTCTAAGAGTCTAGGACAGAGGTTTCTACTAGATTGGTCTTAAACCTGGAAAGCTTCCCAAACCAGAATCTACTGTGAGTCATACAGGATGATCCAATTGCTCTTGGCTACTTGAATTCCTTTCCTGGACACAGTCACAGTCACTAAACAGAGGACAGACAATTCCATCCAAAGCAGCAAAATATGGAATGATGGATAAGGCACATAATAGTGAATGTAAATGATGATTGCCTAAGTTGGATTTTCCCCTCCCAAAGAAGCACAAAGTTTCATTATTCTCATTCTTCTCTCTCTTGGACCCATATTAATTGCTAAGGACAAATTAAGAACTAATAAAGTCATAAGCAGGTACTGAAAAACAGTCTCTTGTTGCTTACTAGCCCAGATCTCTGGAAAGGAAAACAGTAAAAGAAGTTACTCTAAATCCATGTTGTCGGTGAGATCTCAGTTCACACTCCATTGCCTGTTTTGTGGTATTTAACCTGGTGGCATAAGAACCTTTAAATAAATCTCTTAACTACGATTAGAGATGAGAGATTAGCATCAGCAGGAGAGCTGAAGTCTTTTTTTCCATCTCCATTGGTAAGTCCGTGTAAAGACAGAAGAACACAGACCTCAGGAAATCAGTACTTCAGCCTTCCTCAGGATGCCTGATCCAGGTATTTTCTGCCTTGTACTCAAGAAGTTACAAGTTTTGAGATCCTGTTCAGTCCTCTGAAGCAGGTTAGTGGTTTCTTTTACGGTTAAGTCACAGATAGGAGTATATGTTTAGCTAAAACGGCAGATTTTACTGAAATTGGTAAGATAAGATGTGGTTTCTTCGTGACAAAATTGCAAGGCAAATATCTTTGGATAATTTGCATCTAATAGCTAAAATGTTACAAACGAATAAACAGGGGAATCTGATAGCAAAGGAATACGTAGGTGGCATCTTGGAAGCAAAAAGTTACCATATGGTGGTGGAAGCAATGTTGGAATGAGTTAGACAAGAAAAACTTGAGAGCAGTATTGATAATATGGGAGAGATTTGCACATTAAGTGGGCTGCTTTTGTTGAAATAAATATTTTCTCTTTATAACATAAAATCCACCTTGCATTCCCATAGGTGTGTATATATGCTCCATAACTCCAGAGTAGCTCAGGTGCAATGCTGAGGACTTTTAGCTGAAAAAGCTTTCTTGATGGTGCTCAAAAAATGCTACTACATGGCAGTATGCATGTTGTAATAAATCTTATGCTAATAAATACATTCAATACTTCATTGAACAGTTAGGGGAAGAATAACGTTATGGTGTATTTACAAAATTTATTATGTTGGGAAGACAATCTTCTCATTATCTAAAATAAATTCAGTAAATTGTCAGCATAGGGAAAAATAACCTCAAGAGAAATAGCCACGTAGAAGCTGGGAACACAGAAACAGGGTAAGTTGTTCTTCTGTCCCAGACTTGATGCACTCAAAGTTTCACAAGAAGCACAGTCGTCCCAAAGATCTTCTGTGCAATCCCAGGTGTATCAGTGACAGCCAAGGTCAGGCAATGAGTGGCCACTGTGCTACAACAACCAGCCGTTCCCCCTTTCCTCTGGCAGTATGGCTCATACAAAATAGCAGATCTGATACTGCTGGAGGACTGCGGCACGGGTACCTCTGTTAGATGAATGTGAATATTCCGTGAAATCTGGTCTTGTAACAATACTAAAATTGCACCAAGGAAACTGGAAATATTTTATGAGAATTGCTGGAGGCAAGGACTTACTAGGAGAGTTGCTCTTGCAACTCTTTACGCATCTGAAAATGGGGGAGGGAGCTGTATCAGAATAGCTACACAAGACTGAACATATCCCTGCTTATGGAATTCAGCTTCAGATTTCTTTACAGCTTGAATATGACAGAAAGTCTCAAATTTACATCTTCCAAAATCAACAATGTCTCTAGGGTAGATGAATTTGAAGTAAAGGCAGCACTTTTTACAACTTCTGTTCAAGGGTTAAAGCAAAAGGTGGTTGGCCAGTCGGGTGTTCTCAGTGACAGTGTACCTACGCCTATGGCTAACAATTGAGAGGCATTTTGCAAATACTGTATTTGCAAACATATGTCACAGAAATGAACAGTGAGCAATGCATTCGTATACGCTGGCCACTGAACGTCAACTGTGTTAGCAGCAGCTCGGAAGTTTCACAACAGATTCTCTTTATTGTGAGCTCTGAGACCTGAGTATCCGGGTCAAATAAACCTCTTTGCAGCAGCCATCTACAGCTATTTAAGTTCAAGTCATGAACTGCTTAACTGGTGAAGCTGGTGAAGCAATCAAAGATACTGTCTCCGGGCTTAGCAGGCTGGCTGTCAGCTGAATTCAGACAGAGGCTTAGCTCTGTGCCAGCAAAGCATGATCCTTTTAAATGAGGTCTGAAGGATACTGTAGAAGAATGGTGTGAAGAAGGTGTTATCATTTTATAAACAACCACTCTCTGGACTTGTTTCTACAGGGGTGTCTAGCAATAATCAGTGTTTCATCATGATAATCAATATGATTATCACAATAGGATCACAATCAATATTCAACCTTAAGTGATAATCAGCCTTAACTATCATTAAAATGATGACACTAATTTTAAAGTCAGAGAGCTGCTGCTGGCCTCAGCATCTTTGGAAATAAGACCAGTAGTGAAAACTACTGTGCACTTTGTATATTCTGTGTAGTGTACAAAAGATACACAGAGATTAATAGGTTTGAGGGGAATTAATTTCCTCTGTAAACGCAGCAGAAAATAAATGCAACATGAACTAGATCTCACAGGCATTTAAATGTTTTTATACTCAAATACCTAACCATGTCCTAATATGAATTGAACAACCTATTCCTTGCCTGTACAAGTGGAATGGATTCCTTTTGACATACAATCTGGGATACCTTTACCTTTTTAAACCATACTCTACAACAATCTGCTTACCTGGTGTTAAGCTTCATTGCAGCTGTGGATCTTTTAGTGGGTAGGTGTAGCCCTACTTCTGTACAGCTTGTGGGCAGGTGGTTTTCACGCTGGTTTAGCTGGTACCAGTTTTATTCTGATGAAGTTAAGAGTCCATTAGCTTAAAAAAATAATATACAAGAATAATGTTGCTTTTACTTCTCTATTTCCCCAAATTTACAAGATTATGTTTTACTGTTTGTAAAGGCCACAGTTTTCATGGAATTAGGTATCTGTGTAATCGTATAAATAAGTAGTTGTATAGTATAAAATCACTCTAATGAAAATTACTGAATTGGTACAAGATCATGCTGAGAGCAGGTTTTCTAGGAAGGAAAGAAAGATACATATATCTTGCACGTGTTGAGGAAAGGCAACCACAACGCATCGGAAGCACTGAAGAAGGGTAAAAGTTCACGGTTTGATCCTGAGTTCTACATCCACATCACGTACTCCAAAGCACACTGTCTCCAGCTTTAAAAAGGATTTATATCTTGGGTGTTACCAGCTGCTTTCTGTGAAACTGGTGATAGAACTGGAGAGGTGCAAAGGAGAAGTTATTAGTAGGGTTGCAGAGAAGCAAGGTTAAAAGTGCTATGAAAGATGGTGGCTTCCCTTAGATCCACTAATAGCTGGGGAAAAGAAGACAGACTTTGAAACACAGAAGTCTTCCTTCAGCTGTGAAACACTGAAATATTAGATTTGAAGCTCAGGGAAGCAGTGGGGGGAGTATCTCTGAGTATATTTTATGCCCATCATTGTGGCCTTTGGAGAAAAATATAAGAGAGTCTGTAGATCTCATGGGAAAGTTATTAAAGGACTGTTAATACCATAGGAGTAGGTGTACAGAAGCCAATCTAATATAATATACAAGATATAAATTACTAATCATGACAGTTTCCTGTTGTTTTTCAAATGGTTTCCCTTCAAAAAAAATATTGTGGCAGTGCCAGAGGGCAGTGAAGAAGTCAAGGTTATTGCAGAAAGCACAACCAGGAATAAAACTTAGAATTCTTACTGGAATCTGGGGGACTTGGAAAGAAAACCAGTCCAAAGGTGGTATAAGGTGTGATTGTCATAGTTCAATTGTGAATTGAATGTCACTGATTGTTACAAGGGAAAGAACAAGCAACTTAGCTGCAGGAGCAGAGGTTAACACAGCAAGGAGGATTTCCTAAGGATTAGACAGGCCTCATTTAATACATCACGTTATTCCAAAACCTGGTTTTTTTAACAAAAACTTTCACAAAGAAAGGGGGGGGCTATCAGGTAGAGAAAGAAAGAGAGCATCTTAAACTGCTGATTTTTTTCCTAAGTTGTGAAGATGTTCTGCTTTTTTTTTTTTTTTTTTTAGTGGGGTAATGTGTTACTTCACATAAAAATGTTAGTGCTTTTATGCCAGTGGAAAAATGTGGTGGAGTATGGTTTGTTCATCAGTAATATATTCAGGACATAAAACTTAGAAGTTAATAAAATTTTGGTAATATTTTCTAGGAAAAAAACACAGCCATAAATGATTTAACTATTGGTTGAACATTTTGTGGCTGTAGATAACCAGAGTCAGTAGTTCCCCCTGCAGTTTTTGCTACAGCGATCATATCTTAAGTGTAGGAATAAAACTACTTTTTGCTAGAAAAATCATGTTTTACTGCACATAATTGATGAAATGACTAAAATACCCATAGCATACTGTGTTTCTGGTGCTATTTTCATGTTTTTTTTCCATATGGAAAAAAAGGCTTAATGTGATTACGCTGCATATATCTGCCTGTTTGTCCTGCTTGTTCAACTTTTGAATCCAGATCTGATCATGACACAGTAACCTAAGAATTATAAATTCCTAGAAACATCAAGAAAGTACAGGCAACAAGCAGAGGGAAAGGCACCATGAGTCTTTTGATGGGAAAGACAGCAGATCAGCTAGACGTCAGAAAAACCGTATAGAAAACTGCTCTTGACAAAAACCCACAGGAATCCAGAGTTCTACTGTTCACCAGTTTATCATTTTTAATTGCTCTAGCCAGTCAGTGCTTAGATTTATTTTTTTCTCCGGTGATTCACATTGTATGAAATGTAAGCAATACATTTTCCTGGGACATCCCTTTGGCAGGACTCAGAACGCATGATGCTGGCAGGTTTTCTGTAGTTTCCATAAATACCGAGTCCAAGAGACAGTAATCTCTCTCTCTCTCTCTCATCTTCAGATTTCTACTGCACGCCTTGGATACATGCTCCTAATCAGCTTACAAGCTTTTCTTGACCTACGCTGCTTTTCCTAACACCAGTCTGACTATGGCTGTCCTCAAAGTAAAATTCACCAAAACTAAGAGGGACAAATTGGCTCAGATCTTATGGATCCTCAACTGGGTTTCTGTAGTGAGCGGGGTCATTCTCTTCAGTCTTGGCCTCTTTCTGAAAATAGAGATCAAGAAGCGCAATGAAGTGATGGCAAAAGGGGACATTAACTCTGTCCCCAACATGCTGATCTCTGTAGGGGTCATAGCATGTATCATCAACTTTCTGGGTGGCAAAATCTGCTATGACTGCTCAGATGCCAACAAGTTCTCTCGCTGGAAACTGGTTATGCTCCCATACATCGTATGTACCTTCTGTTTTACCTTCTGCATCCTGGTGGGTGCTCTCATGTGCTATACCATGAGGAACGAGCTAGAAGAGTCTCTCTACCTGGGACTGAGGGATGCTATTAAGTTCTATAAGGACACGGACATACCTGGAAGATGTTTCTTAAAGAAAACAGTGGATATGTTACAAATTGGATTCCGATGCTGTGGAAACAATGGCTTTAGAGACTGGTTTGAAATTCAGTGGGTATCTGCTCGTTATCTGAATATGGCTTCCAAAGAAGTTCTGGAGTAAGTATTTAATAGTCTTGACGAAAAAAAATTAGGAGAAAAACTCATTCAAGAAGGCAAAGCAGATACTAGCTTTTACTTGAATGATCACATTACTCACAAAATATGCTACCTACATGCACAAACAAATGTTGCCTTTTGCTGATTTTTAGGGATGCTAAACAAAGCAAAGATGTATCTTTTGTTTTTCAGTGTGGTAAATTAGCTACCTCAAAATTTCAATTATAGTGAGCTGATAAGGGAAAGAAAAAAAGGATTAAACTATCAATACATTGCCCAGACAATCCTAAATGCTGAAAGATGTTTCTCCTTCAAGGTGTTAGACTTTGCAAATACAGATTCAAATCTGTATGTTCACATGTGAGAAACTGCTAACACCATGCACTCAGCATAAAAAAGGAGAAAAACCCTTGAAATTTGTGTGGATTGTTTGGGGTTTTTTTTGTTGGTGCTTCACAAGATGTAGCAATTGTGAATTATACGCTCAAAAGGAAGAGTCTAGTCATTCTTACAGACAATAGAAAAGGGAACAATAGAAAATTTTTAAAGGCAGACTATCCAATATGTAATAATTCTTCTAGAGGTGAAAAGTCTTCTTCACAGACAAGAGCACAGTAGCTATATATTCCAGGGCAAGGCAAACACAAAAAGACTGACTGGCATTTGTCAAGTGTTGTGTTTGTTGAACTCAAAATCAGTGACAGTAAAGCCAGAGGAAGGGAGGCCAGTAGTGTTATTTTCACAGAATTTGCAACTTGAAACTTCCATCATAGCAAAGCATATATACAGAGCTGCAAACATACCAGAGGACAGGACCTAGGAGAATACAGGCAAGAGGATGTCAATATGTGTAAGGCAGGTGACTGTGGAAATAAAGTAAGCTTCAGAACAAGTGTTCTCGAGAGAGAAGTTGGAAAGCAACAGTGACACAAAGCAGACTGACCCAAGAGGTGGCTTAAATCCTGGTTCTACACTGAAAAGTAGCATGACAAGAAAGACAGTCCGCAGGAACTTAAGAGTAGTATATTATTGTGAGGACAACAGTAAAATATACTGCCTTTTGTTCCTGTGAGGCATGCAGAAACTGTAATGTTTTACCCAGGGTCTTAACTAAACTGTTATCTTCTGCAGGGTCACCCATGCTCTGCCCTTATTTTGGAAATACACTGGCTGTTAATTTTTGCCCCATGTAGGCAGACAATGCCAGTGAAATGTGTGTAAGGAAATTAATTACTCTGCAGAATTTCTTTTCCTGCATATAAACTGTATAATTCCATCTTGATTGCTAGAACCCAAGCTGGTGCTGCATAACAAAATCATACTACAATTTCCAAAAATCTGGTAGTGAAAGATTTGATATGAAATCGCTGGAAGCAAAGTCCAGCTGGTAACAGTCAGAAACAATAGGGAATGTACCAAATATTTTTCTTGGTTTCATCTTGTACTGTATGTCAGTTTGTACTTGATAGATTAAGAGGCAAAGCAGGCGAGAACTGACTACTGTCAACTCACATGTAACCTTTGCAAAACTGAACTTTTCACCTTCCTTTGTAATCCTCTTCCCTCCACTCCATTCTATATCTTCAGTGCCAACACCACAATGTGACAAGAAATGGAATCAATGGGAATGGTAGGAATATGAGGCAGGTTACAGCTGTACAGTCCTGTCATTGCTTTGATTGGCTAAAAATCATCTTTTTACAATCTCAAAAACAAGTTTTTCTTTTATAATATTATAACAACTTTGAACTGCAACAACAAATAGCAGTGAATGTGTCACTTACTCAGCTCTGCTACTGAGGTCTTCCCTTCTAACGTCAGTCTTTAATTTGCTACTAGCAGAGGAAACATGATGGCAGTGGGACATAACCCAAGTCTGGAAACTGCTCTTGTTGGCAGTAGAATGATTCCTTGTTTTAACATGTGGCAAGAAGGACAAAGAAAAAAAATAATTAAATTGATGCTTGGGATCAAAACAAAAGCTTAAAGCCTAGTTTAAGAGCCTGTATTTTAACCATTTTAGATGCTGTACTGTATTTGGGTCATGCCACTGAAAAACGCAGGACATTTTACTGTCCCAGGTAAAAGCTTCCCTTTCACGATGTGCTGGCCTTCCTTCCTCTCCTCCCTCTGAGAGGTTTCTTTTCTCCTCTCGCATTGAAGCCTTCCACTTCGTACTTCTCTGTCTCCCTTCCTTGTTTCCCTCACCATGAGTGGTTTTGCCTATGCCCTTTACACTTGCACATTTAAGTCTCATTTCAGTGGATTATTTGGGGGTTTTTTTGGCATTGTTTTTGTTCTGTTGCTGTTACCAGGAATGTGACAGCCACATAGTGAAGAGATAGACAGCAAACCAGAGAGGAATTCACACCTAACCTCCTCCTAGGTGGGAAATGGCAGATGAGCTTCCTGACTTACTTAGAAAGATCTTTGAAGAAGTTATTTTTGACAGAACATTACACAAAACACACTGCTACCTCCCCCCCACAAAAAAAAAAAAAAAAAAAGGTCTGTATTCAGCAGGCCCACAAGAATAAAATGAAGGCAATTACCCTGCCATCCCAACACAGCCACAAATACTGATGCTCCTATCAGCTTACATTTTGTTTGAAGGACACATTTGGTCCCAAAATGCTGTAAGAAAACTGGAACACAGAGTTTCTGCTTCTTCCATTCACCTGATGAACTTCTAGTGATTACTTCTTTCCCTTCTGTAATTTAGATCATCTGTAGTGGAAGAGCAAAATATGATTTTTATGTGTTAACGAATGAGAATGGGAAATACTAAAAATTCTACTATTAGCAAATGGTGAAAGCTGGATATCCAACAGAAAATTGTCTTACATGTATTTTAGCTCCTTAACAAAGGCTAAAGGGCATGGGCTTCATTAGAACAGGCTGTGGTTCTCACTTGTGGGGTGGTCTGAGGAAATAAGCTTTTTGCAATGAGCATGAAACTAGATACATGCTTAGAGACTACTCTCACAAAGTGAGAGAGCATCTCTCAACGCCTTACATATCATCCAGCTTCCAGAAAATCCATTTCTCTAAAAGAGCCTGCTTAGAAATCTAAGTCCTCACAAGGATGCAGTAGCTAAAGAGCAGGCAACACAAGGAAAACAGATGTCAAGGATTCATTTAACTGTACCAGAAACTCTTGATTGATCTAAGACTGTGTTCTCTCTTTCCATCCTACAATGTTTTTCTTCCTATTTCTTTTTCTTTCTTCTTTTCCTACTAGTTTTTCTCCTGATGGAAGGAAGGGAAGGAATAAGTGTTAGTGAGAAACAGTTTCAAAATTAACAAAAATTATAGTTACAAGAAGTAGAAAGTCCCTTGTGAATTAGTCTCAAAACATGTGCTGAACCAGCCTTTGCACACGGGTACAACGATGAAATGTCAGCAGACAATTTCCAGTGGCTCCCGTTGTTCTTGTATTAGGTTCTGCCTTAAGGAATGCCTGTGCTGAAAATCAGGCCAGAAGTAGTGAAACCCAGGATTTCTAGGGCCATAACTTCCCTTAGAGTTCCACCAAGATAAGCAAGTGCAGAAATTGTCTTTAGTGTTTTCAGTGCAGCGATGCCTAAAAAGACAACATCTCTGCACATGCTGAATCCACGTCTTGCACGCAGAGTACCAAGAACCACGTGAGATGCTGTGCTGATACCACACTTAAGAAATACGACAACTGAAAAATTTAGTTTTCCTGCAGCAAGCAGCTTTTCCAGTTGGAAATGTTTTCTCATTTTCCTTTTGTTACATTGGAGAGGCCTACATCCCAGCAGACTTGCATTATCTCCTTTTATAAAAATCACAGACGCCGTTTGCTACTGCTACCAGATTAGCAATGCCCAAACTTTCTGTCCTGTTGCAGCCGTCTAAAGAGCAATGTTGATGGAAAGTTCTTGGTGGATGGAGTACCCTTCAGCTGCTGCAACCCGAGCTCCCCCCGGCCCTGTATCCAGTACCAGCTGACCAACAACAGCGCTCACTACAACTATGATTTTCTGACAGAGGAGCTCAATATCTGGATGAAGGGATGCAGAGAGGCGCTGCTGGATTACTACACAGCTATTATGAGATCCATTGGTATTGCAGCATTGCTTATTTGGTTGTTTGAGGTAAGTCCCATAAAAATGGTCTGTGTCACGATAGTCAGTCTTCCTGCTCTGTAGGATGGGAAACAACCACGGTGTAACGCTAAGAGAAGTGCCTCAGTATCTAATATAAAGTCCAAGAGCGCATCAAGAAGGTTGCGGGACTTACTTTAATAAAGACAACTTTCTCCAAGTCCCCAGAACAGAAGCAAACCTCATGGAAGATGAGAACTATTAGCAATGATGTATATAATTCTGTATATTTACAGAGCATTTTCAACAGATTACGGCATATTCCATCCCCTGAAGCATTTATGGAATTTGATACAGGATGATACATGCAGTGACACTACTGCCAGGAAATTAGGTGAGAGAAGGCCTGAGAGTTAAGTCAGTTTTAACAAAGAATATCCAAATGTGAGCAGGCCTTTGGCTGAATACATTAATTTTATTTCTAGTAAAAATTGAGCTTAAGTATTAATATCTCAAGGCCTCCTTTTTACGTTACATAGCTTCACCGCATCACCAGTACTTGCAAAGACGACATACCTTTTCAGAAGTAGATGAGACTGTTTATTATGCAATTAAAATAAGCATATCACAGGCAGGCATATACACCTGCAAAGATGCAGCCTTTCTGTTGGCATCTATAAAGATGATGTCACCTGCAGGTGCAGGAGCCCGCAGTGGCATAGGCTAAAATACAGGTTTCTTCCCTTTTAAATGTTTGTTTTCTGATTATTGCTCTCTAGCATAAATACTATCACAGACACTAGCACTATAATTAAAATAGTTCACACCAGTCCCCAAGCAGTGCTAGATGGGGTGGCAGTGCCAGAAACAACAGGCCTTTGGCAGCACATGAAAAACGCTGTGAGCTGTCTCTGTGCTCCCTGAAATACTGACTCTCGCTGCCAGCACAACTACTGAAGTGAGGCTTTGTCCTTTTTCTTTATACTGGAGTCTCTGCTATAGGCCATCCCTCTTAATCTTAATGCACTGGCGTGTAGGACACATATGGCTTACATATGAATGATTAAAGGCCTTGGAGGAAATGCCAATTTAATCAAGGACAGGGGAAAAAAAATATCCATGGAAATTAACAGACTACAGTTTAAATTTTTTTGACAGTGACTGATGGTTCCATTAATTGATCATCCATTCTACATCAATTAGTTGTAGTCTCTGAGGCTGCTGTGTTCCCGCAGTAATTCTAGGTATTTATGTGCTAATAACATGCAAGTGGGAATGCGACCTGAAGAATGGAGAGCAAATCAATCAATCTATCCCTGGTATTTTTCTTTCTAAAAAATGTAATTAATTGTGAGCGTTGTTAGATATATTGCTGGGATAAAGCATTACTCCATATTAATTGTTCATCCTGTAACTACACAAGTCAGAAAGCTGACTCAGCAGTAGGATTGAGGCTGTAATTTAAACTCTCAGTTTAACCCTCAACTGTTTCTTACAGCTCTCTGTACTTATTGGTGTCCGGTACCTACAAACAGCAATGAAGAATGTCCTCCTGCTCGGAGATTTGGAGGGTGAATCAGATGGTTGGTTACTAGAGAACAGCTTTGTGGAAACTGCCAAATACAACATCAATATCATTAAGAACCTCGGCAAGGCCAACCAGATCTCCACCGTCTCAGGCATGAATGACCCCAACATTGATGTTCAAAACACAAACTGTGGCAAAACCAATAATACCGCAAAATCTATACCAGTGGCTAGATAGGCATGTTTTCAAAGAAATGACATCATAAGTGTAGCTTTGACATATTACAGCGTTACAATTATCAGTTTTTTCACTGGTGGGGAAAAAAAAAGGTAGGAAAACTAGTAAGACAATTGAACAAACCACAGACTGGGAAAGCTTCAGAAATGCAGATACTTCTTTGGGTGGATGTATTTTTACTCATTCTTGTGAAATTACTGATTTTCAGCACTGCAGAGAACAAACTTCTGGAATTTACCCCCCTTTCTTTTCCTTGTTTACGTCCTGTTGACATGGTCTGAATAAGCCAGAATAATCATTACGCACAAGCAAACGTTCCAGATAAGATGGGTCTACATTTACTAACATACAGATTGGTCTGCTATGTACCAAAGGTTGTCATTACTGTCATTACATATATAGAAATCCCAGCAGCAGGAAAATCCCAAAAGGAATTACTACACTGGATAAAGAGTTTCTATTAAAAAAAAAAAAAAAGAAAAAAAAAAAAGAAAAAAAAAAAAAAAATACC
>WTSP01026148.1:27778-58458 GCA_025331215.1 Actenoides lindsayi
ACCCAAGCCGCAGAAAAATCCCAAAAAAAATAAAAAAAATGAAAAAAAATGTTATATAAAAAAAAAAAAAAAAAAAAAAAAAAAAAGAAAAAAAAAAAAAAAATACCAAAATTATGTTAATGCAAGTTAGGATAGGGGAAATTATAGCCCAACTACACATACATTGCAGCCCTTCCAAAAGAACCTACTGACTAGGTGTCATTGAGCTGAAGGCAATGAAACCTAGCAAAAACGTTATTTATTTATTTATTTATTTAGGGTGGGTGTGGTTTTGTTTTGGGTTTTTTGCGTGTTTGGGTTTTTTGGCTGGTTTGTTGCTGTTTGGTTTGGTTTTTTGTTTTGTTTTTTTTTAAATAGCCTGAAGTATCTATTCAGTTTCAGAAGAACATACAATACATAATAGAGGAGGAAAGACCAAACAAAACATTTTACTTATTACTGTTGTGAATAATACAGTGTTGGAATGTAACTTGGGACAGCTTGTGCATTCATCGTGTGTAATCAAATCAAAGAAGTTGTAACACTGGGATATTCAAAGCAGAACTATTCCTGCTTTTGAAAGTGTACAAAAGTAGCAGTTACAGTTTTTACCTGTCTAAACAATGTTGTTTTCTATACCACTAGAAGAAGCAAGAATTATACTGTAAGAATATATTGTAAATAAAGTGTATGATGTAAAAACCTGAACTGCAATTCAAGCAGGATATATGCAAGATCATAATTTGAAATGCAATTGCTTCACTGCTTAAGATTTTAGGCCTGTATTTTAAGTACGTTACAAATAAAAACAGGCAGAAAGGGTCTGTCTGCAATAGTAGCCTGGAGATGTTTTGCAAAAGGCACATAACAGGCAAAGCCATTAGAAAATAGTTCTTTTCCCTGACAAAGCCTCCCAACTTCCAGGAATCACCCATGTGGGACTTGGTTTGACAAAGAGGGTATTTGTATCATTGTATTTTAATAAATCCTGGTAGCCATGTTTTTTCCTATGAATTTGCATATTTATTTTTAAAATCAACTAATGATTTATACCCAAAACATTTATGACAATGAGCTTCAGATTGTAATTTCTCACAATTCAGTTTTGCATTGTTTGAAAAACTGCTTCACTTTGCTTGTTAACTCCCTGACAACTCGGCTATCCCTTAATTCTACCTGTAAAACACAGGTGATGGTCATTCCTTATTTATTCCCACCATGTCATTCCCAATTTTACAATCCTCTGTTATAGTCTCTCTTGGTCCTATCTTTCCAAGTTAAGGAAGTTGCAATTCAACCTTTTCTTCTATGGAAGTTGTTTCACACCTTTGAAAACTTTCATTACTATTCTCCATTTATTATTTTTAAATGTAGACCTGAAGACAGTATGAACTAGGTAAGTTTTCTGTCCTTTTCCCAGGAATTCCTATCATTGCTTGCCCTTTTGAGTGTTTCTGAGCATTGAGACAAGATTTACACAGAACTATCCATATAAATATCATTAAAATCTTTGATATGAAGATATATGGGGGTGCTGGTTGACAGCAGGCTCAGCTGGAGTCAGCTGTGTGCCCTGGCAGCCCAGAGAGCAAACCCCATCCTGGGGTGCATCAAACACAGCACGGCCAGCCAGTCAAGAGAGGTGATTATCCCACTGTATTTAGTGTTGGTGTGGCCTCAGCTGGAGCACTGGGTGCAGTTCTGGGCCCCACAGTTTAAGAGGGATGTGAAGGTCCTTGAATGAGTCCAGAGGAGGGAGACAAAGCTGGTGAAAGGGCTGGAAGAAATGTCCCATGAGGAGCAGCTGGAGACTTTGGCTTTATCTAGTTTGGAGAAAAAGAAGCTGAGGGGCAACCTCATTGCTCTCCACAGCTTCCTGATGAGGGCATGTGGAGAAGGAGATGCTGATCTCTTCTCCCTGGGATCCAGTAATAGGACACATCAGAATGGTTCAAAGCTGTGCCTGGGGAGGTTCAGACTGGACATTAGGAAACATTTCTTTACCAAGAAGGTGGTCAAACACCAGAACAGGGTTCTTAGAGAGGTGGTTAATGCCCCAACCTGTCAATGATTTAAGAGGCATTTGGATTTGCCCTTAATAACATGCTTTAACTTGGTCATCCCTGAATTGTTCAGGCAGTTGGACTTCATTGTTATAGGTCCCTTCTAACTTAAATAGTCTACTCTGTTCTACTGCAAGATGTTAGTTTTTGCATAGCTACGTTGATTTTCATTTACCAAAACTGAATCTTCTGTTATTATCCAGACACTAAGTTTCTTAATAGTCTTCTGAAAATATTCAAAACAACCTTTTATGGAGTATCTTTTTATCACTGGCAGAAATGTGCTGCTTTACAATTCCCTTTTTCAGATCACTTCTGAAAAAAACCACAGATATCTGCAGATCTCACTCATTAAGCATCCTCCATTGTGAAAATACACCATTCTATTCTTCCTGTTGCTGAACTTAAATCTTGTTTTTATCTCATAACAGCTTCTTCTAATTCACTATGTTAGTTGGAAGACACTATTCAAACTGTTTTGAAATCTATGTTATTACTGACTGGCTCAACACACTCATTATATGCACTAACTCCTTCAAATAATTGTTTTTTGTAAGCTGACACTTCCCTTTACAAGAACTACGTTAACTGTACAGCTTTTACCTAAACGTCTACTTCTATTCTTCGTTTCAATCACTTTGTCCAGGGTCAAATTAAACTTAACTGGTGCATACTTCCTTCATCCACTTCTGAGAGCCAAAAATACTTCTTCTGCATTGCAGTCTGTTGTGGTGGTGATGTTGCAGAACACAGAGCGCAACAGTGTCCAGAACCTTATCAGAAGCACTATAATTAGCTGACACATACTAGAAAAGAATGAACACAAAGTTGTAGTACCTTGAGAGATCATGGAGAAAGACAGCCATGTCCTACAAATTAATCAGACTTTGCAACAGAATATGATGTTTAAAAAACCCAGCAATTTTTTATTTAATTTTCGTTTCGGATGAGTATGCAAGTGCCACGTGTCAGTCCACAGCAATCCCTTCCTCAACACAGTTTTAGTCCATCTGCATTTGGAAGACAGTTCAGTAACCAGCAGATGTAAGATAATAAGACATAACTCAGAGAAAACCAGAATTTTTTTCATTAGGAAAAACTTAATCAAGGGGACTAAGAATATGAAATTTAAAAAAATAAAAATGCAAATGAGGAATGGTTCATCATGATGGAAATGGCTGTTAAACAGGAATTAAGAGCATAATTTTTATTTTTTTTTTTAAAAGAAGGAAATCTTATTCTGCATTTTAGGAAATATTTCCTAGTGGCAAAATGCTCTTAACTCTAGAAGCAGACAAAACTTGGTATTTTCCACCATTTAAAAACCAGCTACTTAGCTTGCGGGATTATAAGAGCTGTCAGCTTACTCTTTTGATAACTCTCTAGTCAAGCTCCCTGTATGATGGATTTGTCAAGAATCTGCTCTGAAAAACAGATTTGGAAGGAAGAGTGAACCAAAACGATCATCCAGCCTGAGCATCTCTGTACAGACACAGAAATTTCATGCAGTAGTTGCTCTAACATGTTGGCATGAAGAGCAGAGTTACAACCATCTGCCTATACATTTTCCCTGGTCCCCACACAGCTCATTTACTTTCCTATGAAGGGAATACATTTTACCATAAAAGACTAGTTCATATTTGGCAAGTTAACCTTCTGTCTCTCGGCCAACTGCCAAAAACTGCAGGTGTGGCTAGTGCTGTGACTACTTGTGAAATAACTGTCAGTATCAGGGAACAGCTGATGTCCAGTCTATGCTGTTTCTGTCTTGCATTCTGCATCCTCATTGACGTGTTACAAAAGGATGACAGCTCATTTCACAGTGATCAGGATAAAATTTACTTTAAATAAATGCTTTCTTCTTTGCTTTGTATGTATTGATTTCCTCAGACATTGGAAGTTCACCCTACGTAACTAGCTTGCTTTCTGACAGCATCTGTCACAATAGTTTAGGTTTCCTGGAGTATTTTGCATTCCAGCCACTGGATGAAGAAAACAAACTCAGGTAGCAGCACAGACTCCATCTTTAATTCTCCATAATTTAGAAAGACAAAGATGGCATTAGCAAGCCAAGCCTTTAAGCCGGAGCATCTGCTCAGATACAGAAATAAATACGATTTGGTGGCCACTTCTTATCCTATTTGTTATTAATGCTTAATCTACTCAGAATTAATAACAATACTCTTGTGCAACAACAACTTCCAGAGTAAGGAACTCACCTATGAATAAAACTGTCTTTATCAGGTTCTTCATAACAAAAACAAAACAAAAGACAACAATAAAAAGAATGGAAACCATTTCGTGTTCAGCTTCTGGTGAAGGCACTGTAACAGTTCCTGTAGAAACTGCAATTATGATTCTCTTTTTTTAAAGCTTTCTGATGGCCACTGGAAGCACTTACTCTACACTGATCACAAAGAAAAGATAATTCACAGGAAATATGAAATACAAGACATATAGAGCTTCATTTATATTTAAAAAGCTGAACACAGCACATATGCTTAGAAGCTAGAAACATCCCTTCTGCAAACTGATTTTTTTTAAACTGCACAGTCACGCCGTTCTCTACAACACAAAATTCACAATATTTAAAATTTTACAAACCATTTGATACATGTGCTTTGTATCAGTTTCCCACTATGGGAGCACTTCAGGCTCTCTCTGCATGTGGTACTCTCTAGTTTAGCAAAGACCCATATAGGTGTGAAGCTCGTGGAACACAGGGAGAAGTCCTTATTTGTAAGACCATCATTTAAATGGATGATCTTGTCCTACTCCTTTATGTCAGTTAACTGAGGCAGACTGCCTGGAGTATGGAAATGCTCAATGAAGTTCTGTATAAATCTGAATTGAGAAAATAAATATTCCTAGATAATCTGCAGTATCACAAGATTGAGATACATTGGTTTTGTCACTTCTAGTAAAGGCCAGAATGATTCACAGAAAGAAAAACAGGATGAAAAAAGACTGAAGGCTTTTTATCATCTAGAGTGGATTATTCCCCAGGCTACCGTGGCATGTTCAGAAAAAACTTCCAAGCAGAACACTCTGGTACATTGGGATGACCTCTCCCCAAGCACTAGACTATCTCAGTACTTGTACCCAAAGAGGCCAGTACTAGATTTCAGGCATTATTGAGAGGAAGGAGACATAACGTTCTGCAGTCTACTGAAAAACAACCTAACCACGGATCTTCACAAATATAGCAAGGACTTGAAATAATCATGAAGTCAACAGTCCCCACTACCTACTTCACATTTCATTAAGGCTCTTTCACTCGGACAAGGGGCCCAGAAACCTACAAATAAGTCTGATGGATTCCAAATTATTTGACAACCTGTAATTAAACAACACAACCTATACTCCTTTTTTTGACACTGATCTCATGAACAAGTCACACAGAAACAGAAAGAAAACTTGGGTCCAGTTATAACTGGTCTTCTCTTACTTACCATTACATGAAATAGTGTATATAATCCCTTTGCATTTAGTCTTGCTCTCCTCAGTGCACATTTCCTTTACACAGCTTCTCTTTCGTGTATGCTTTCAACCACACTGAATGCAAGTTTAGAGAAATGCAGCTAGGATTAGAAATTACTGGATTTGAGACTTGCATAGGAGTGGATTTTCATTATTATCCATTCATATTCTGTATCTAACCCCAAATTTAGCCTACCTGCAAAAAAGATAGAAACATATAAAAGAAACTGTGCCACAGAACTGAAACTTTCAGCTTATCTTTGAAGATCTTGTCAAGTAATAGGTTAAAAGAAGCTAAGCAACACACTTAGATGTTGTATCATGAATCCGACTAGTTTACAATGGAGATTATTCAAGGATATTGTCTAGAAAATTGAGTGGATTTCAACCATAAAGCAAAGCCTATGGTGGCAAAAATTCTCCACTACATAATTTTTTACATTTATACATTGCACCTTGGGATTTTTACTATACAAGAAATGGTGCTGTGGCTCTTCTCCCTTCCCCCCCCCACGCTAAATGCATGGCCTTCTTGCTCTAATGTTCTTCAGAACATTTTTTCTAGTAGACCTTAATCTATGTACCCTTAACTTTTACCTTTTCAGAATTGATTCTTAAAAAACATTTGCTTTATTAAGAATATGCATAGAGAGCAAAACCATCAACACCCAAACCCTCTAAGATTCATAGTGCCTGAAGCTACAACGAAAAAGCAAGAAATTGATGACAGCCAGCAGCTTGTAACAGTAAAAAGAAGCAAAAAGTACCAGCCATTTCTATGTAAAAGATTTCTTGGCTGTTTTCTTAGGTAATGAAAACCTTTTTTTTTTTTACTGTGTATCACATACCTTAGATCAACATCACATACTTACCCTTTCTAGAGGTTAAGTGTCCGACAGACAGTATGGCCAGCTCTTTTAGAAGCTACAACACCAGAATCACTCACCTAATCAGTTTAAGAATGTCTAAGTATTAAATTCTGTACTTAAGACTTCTACAAATTGAAATAGGCACTGCAGGAATTTGCATCTGTAAAATATCAAGACAAGTTTCAAGTGGAATATTTCTTTAAGTAAGAAAAAGTGTTCCATCATTACTAACTGATACAATAATGATAGGGGCCACAGGAACACTGGCATTGTTTACCAACCGTTTACTAACTCTTCCCCTTTTCCATACTGACAGATGCTGCTATAATGCTCTCGTAACACAAACTGTGAGGTGTCAATAAAAACTGAATAATCTATGAGAAGTTACTTTATTTCCTTTTTTTTTGTTTGTTTTAAATATACATATACAAGATATTTTATTTCAAAAGCACAAGAACATTATACAAGTTTCAAATTTACATTTTCGCAATTAAAGATACCAATATGTGCATTATCAAATAACTTCTTCTGTCAGCTTGGATGGAACTGAAATCAGTGGCATAAGCATCTTGCGATCACTACATACAGATTATACTCACAGTGAACAAAACTGCATAGTAATTTATGAAATGAAAGATGACCACACTACTCAGTATGGGAGCCCATTTGCTAAATTAGTATGTGCAAATGTACAGAAAGATGCAACTTTCCTCTCCCACTTCTTCAGCTACAGAGATTTCTAGAGCTTTAAACATGAGCTCACCTGCTAAGACCAGCTCCTGTCATATATTACAGTTCAGACAGAAAACAAAATGAAGTGATCTCACTGCCTATTTGATAACGGAATTTATGTATCAGTGAAGTGCAACATAAGTGAAAGTTTTTGATAAATGAACAGGTAAATATCAGAGGGAAACAGTAAGTGAATACAGTTTTGGTATGAATGAGGCATACATTTGCTAGTCCTAATGCAGTACTGTTGTTGGTAAGAAGTGTTTTGATGACCTTAGAAATTGCCAGTGCATGCAAGCTTCCACGTCAACTGTTCTTCTAAATTCATTCTCTAAAATGTATTTGAAATGCATACTAACAGAATTCATGTGTGTCTTCAAAGAGTTTCATATTCTGGTTTAAAATCTGAAAGAGTCAAAATGAGGAGAATGGCCTTAATTGCAAGAAACAGAATACCTGAAAAAGCCAACTGTTTATATAGCAAAAGTTATAAAAAAGTATTTGAAATCAGAACAATATTTGAGTTAATTGGTATTCCATTTTAGATGAGTAATGGTGCTCTTCGGTGCACTCATACGTACTCTAAAAACTTTAAAAAACTAGGAGAACAATGATATTTGTCATTTGTGATTCTACTATCTCTCATACAATTTGTAGCAAAAAAGAAAAACAAAACCACGAACCAAAAAAACCCAACAAGAAGTCATACAAAAACACGCTCTCAGACGTTACTTTGAACAACTCCCTTTGTGAGCCTTATTAAAATGACACTAAAGAATCCAAATAGCAAAGAGGCAGGGAAATTTAGAGTGCTGACAAACTTTCACACAGAAATGGGATTTCCTGGGAAAGCACTTTTACCCATCACATTACAAATTCTCTCATGTATATTACGGTTGAAATTCAGCAAACAGAACAACAAACATTTAGGACTGAAGCACAATCACTGCTCATTGAGAGACAGTTCAATCACAACATGCTATTAACTACTGAAGAGCAGACAGACTTTTTTTTCCCTTTTCTGCTCTGTCTGGCACTGAGCCACTGAACATGCCCCCCAAAACACACTATTTAATTTATGCAGACAGGGCTCCAAACAATATTGACAGAGGATGAAGAGTGGAAAAATCCCTCAAATATGGACAAAGAAACTTATTCTTGATTCTAAAACTTGCTGCTTTTGATTTGCTGCTTTGAAGGTCTTCTACTTTACTGAAATCTCTGGCTCTCGTATGCCCTGCAGAGCTACACCACAACTACCTAACAGTATTTTCACATTTGGTTCTCAGGGAAAATCTCAGAGGACAAACTGTAAAAGTAGTAAAACTAACCACCATCTAGCCAAATGGTGTAGCCCTAGACCTCTTAGGATATACAACATTAATACAGGACAAATTCTTTAGATAAAGTGCAGTTCTGGTAATGCAAAAAGCACCGACTTTAGTTTTTGATGGAACACGCAAGATGGTAATTTCCCCATGCACTTTCTATTCCACACTTCTCCTTTAGAGAGTTCATTAATGAAAACTCTTCATTAAATCCCAGGATATAGCTGAATGCAAGCTTTATCTGTACAACTTAATGTTTGCTGTACCTGTTGCTATGGATTACTAAAGGCCTGGCACCATTTCCTCTCCAATGTTATGCCTCAGATCTTGACCTATTTAAAAGTTTTACTAAGCTTGGGAAAAGAACCCAGAAAGAAAGCAAAGGAGGCTTTTCCATAGCAACAGCATTTAGGTATATTCTCAAGGCATGGAAGAGACAGAAATGTGGTATGTGCTCTGAAGCACAGCATCTGGGAAGCTTTCCATGTCAAAAGATGTGAAACAATTATAACCTCTCAAAAAAGTGGAAATATTTCTGGACCTGAATGTTCAGTAATAACTATATAATGTAGCTTACTTTTTGGGAAAGAAAAGGAAGAAAGAAAAAAAAACAAACCAGAGAAAAACATATGACATGAGATTGTTTCAATGTATCAGTAATACATCCAACCTAGAGAATCCATCAATTGTGTCTGAACTACAGAATCCACTTGAGAGTAGATAATTTACTGCCACCCTCCTTTCCTTTTCCAAAGCACTGCCAAAGGTAAAAGTTTTCAGTAAAAATCGAGAGACTCAGAGCAGCTGCCAGTTGAATCCAAAGAAGATCTGATTTGTTTCTTGGCTCCTGGCAATCTCCTCTATGATGCAGTGTTGCTGCCATAGCAGATGAAGCTTCCGGTAACGTTCCTGACATAAGTGAAGGGGATTGCCTCTTCTTCATAGAAGAAAGAGAATATCAATAAGCATATCAGAATAACAACTAGCAAATGATTCCATTAATAGCTTAGCTTTCACAATAGCCAGAAAATACTAAATATTGTACAAACTCAATTCCAACAAGGCTACCAGAAATGAAGAAAATTCTACATGTGACAGGCAACTGACTGCCATTTCCAAGATGGCATTTCAGCGATGGCAGTTGTTCCACATTTCTGACAAAAAGCATACAAAGTATTCTTGAGAACAGTAAGGAAAAAAAAGTGTATTTTTCCACTACAAATGACTCATTCATGACTGTCATAGGCAATTTGAAGTTAAATAAGTTCAGCAGGTCAAGACACACACTACAGCACTGTACATGTTAGCAGGAATAACATGCTGTCTAACGGGTATAAAAAAGGAAGAAACACTAAAATGGAAATGTAGAAAAAAAAAAAAAGTTAAACATTTACTTACTTTAGACCTGGATCTGTTTCTCCATATTCATCCAAATAGGGAGCAGGATATAAGCAGCCTCTGGTTTTACCTTCAATGAGGACAACTTTGCATTCCCTAATTCTTAAGGAAAAAAAATTGCTCCGTTTAAAATGCAAGACAACTCCCAGCAAATTCTTAACTTTTTGGTGAGCTATATTTTAGGTCAAAACATCTCGGACAAAAAGAATCAAGTACTTTGACAATGTTGTGAATTTTGACCTTCAAGTATTTCTCTTTATTCTTTAGCACATTACACTTTACACTTTAGCACATTAAATTCTGATTAGCTACTTACTTGAGAAACATACAAACTCCAGCTCCACATTGAAGAGCATGAGAAGTACAGGCTCCCAACTCCTCCCCATTCACCAGTTCCTGACAGCAAGTATTCTGGGAACATAACATAGCCCCACAGAATAAACACAATACTGGGTGTTTTTGTTCATCATCAGAAGACCGCGGGCATCTAGAAGACAGCGTAACCAGAACATTACCTCAGGAATTAAAACTTCTAAAAAAAATGCTAAGTATGGATAAAGTTCCTTAAAATAACAACAAACAAAACAAAAAACACAAACCAACACACACACCCTCCAAAAACCCCAACCTATAAACAAATAAAAACCTAAGACATACTATGTCATAATCATATTTCATATAACTGCCTCACTTGGCTAGGTTTTTATATTGCTTGAAATTTTTTATCTGCAAGATACCTGCTTTGAGCAGGAGGCTGTACTAGATGATCTGCTGAAGTCCCTTCTAACCTAAATTACCCTATGATTCACTCCTCCTGGCACAAAACAGTGCCAAACAACCTTCTGGGCTTGTTATGTCCAGTGCAAAAGTAATTTTCAGGCTTATGGCCAAACCAAATACACATTGCTCTGCTGCAAAATGACCAGCAGATTAAGCTATAATAATTTTACATGATATCCTACCAAATACAAGTGAATTCATTTAGTAAACTGTTGAGTTTCAGATTTTATAATGAACACATGCTAGTAGTGGCCAGTATAACCACAGCCTTCACTTCTGCAAAATAATTTCTGTACATCATTTTAATACCAGTTACAGTGACTGCAAGAATATGAAAGTGGCAAAACCCCTAAGAAGACAATTAAATGTGTCACATCTTACCTAAACTGAGAAGCTTGGTTCAGAAGGCAGCTATAGTCTTCAGGAAGCTCTATTAAACTATTTCTTTTCCTTGGATACCTGGGCAAGTGAAAAAGAACTATTATGAGAATAATATATATTGCAGTGAAGAACAAAATAGCTATAAATTCCCGTTAAGCTTTTGGTCCTTGCTACAAACTTCTGCAATTCTAGAGCAGTTCATCAGTCCTAGAAGCCAAAATAAGAGGCTCCACATGGAAGCTTCAGCATTTCTATATGTAGCAAAGGTGATGAAATTAAATTTCATATGTAAACTACATGTATAAAGACATTTCATATTTCAGTTAGTTTTTGGTTTCTTTCCTAGTGTAAGCTAGGTAACTTGTGTAACAATGCTGTACACTTCTCAGTGAACCTAAGGAATAATAAGAACCTGAAGAATAATAAGAAATAACCATTTAAACAGAAACGTACTTTTGTAGTAGAGCAGGAGGAAGAAATTACAAGCACTCTAACTTGCCCCCAACAAGCACTTCATTTTTCAACAGTTTTAAGTCAAAACAGTACAGAAAACAGTACTAACACTACATCCAAACTTACCTTACTGCAATGCTTTTCCCCTTCAAACAACTTAACACCACTGGGTCAGCACACCACCTATTTCAAACAAACATTTTCAGATGACAGTGTTTGATAATAATATACATTTAGGATCACTAAACAAAATTAGCTAGTAATCAATAAGTAAACACAGAGCACAGATAAAACATTGATAGTTCTAGCTAAAATTGCACAAGGAGACAAGTTATCTACAGTTTTGCTTCAGGAAAAGAAATCTGTACACAAGAGAAAAACCTATGTGAAAACCAACAACACTTGAAATGATTAACATGCATGTGAAAACACAGTTAAAACAGAGTTTAAAAATGCAAGCATTCTTCAGACATATTCAGGATCTCCGAGTGGGCTACAATACACAGCTCCTTTTGGAATATATCTGCTGAAAGCCACAGCATAAGAAAGTGTCATACACTCTACTAGGAAAACATTTATCGCTTTTACTTAATAACCATCACCCAATGGTGATTTTACAATGCTTTATTGCATGGGGTATGCTTGTTTAGAATGGACAAACGTGCCTGCCAACACAACGGTAGATATTGGCAAGGTACTAAAACAGAGGAATTGATATATCTGATTGTCTGATAGGTCTGATTTGTCTACAAAAAGGAGAAGGGAGAGAGAACTGTAGCAGATGGTCCATCTAGTAAGCTTCATTTAGCACATTTCTCAACAATCATCAGATCTAGTCTTCTGAAATAAGATTCCTTCAAAAAACATATGGGCACTTGCATGATGATTTAGCAACTGTTACTATTACGTTATACGTAGCCTCCTACTTGCAACCTCTGTTTTTGACTCGGAGCACTATGATGGATTTGCTAGGCCTGCTTCTAGTGTTGGTTTCCTCATGTTCACTAATACCTGTCCTCTCTGTTCGCATTGAGCAAACATGTAGGCATATGTAAGACAAATTTATTAAATAATTTACTTGTGAAAATGCTATTAATTTATAAGTAATTATATATACTATATGGTATATATTATAGTAAAACTGTAGGTAGGGAATTGTTTAGGTCAGATACATGGACTGTAAGTTGGAGTCAACAAGTCAAAATTCCCCAAACTGGAGGAATCTAGACAACAAAACAGAACAAAGGTAAAAAACAAAACAAAACAAGCTAGTGTGAGCCAGAGAATTCTGCCAAGTACCAGGAATAATTATTAATGCAATCAAGTGCTCAGACAGCCACATTAAATACATGGAGTCATTCTCCAACACAGTATAAGAGGACTGTTCTCAGAGTTGGGGAGGATGGGGGGTGGTGTCTGTTTATTTTAACTGGTTTTTTTTGAATGAAGAATTTTACCAATTATTGCTTTACTGCTGGATTGCAATGCACCTAATACTCAAATTGTACCTTTTAGCCATTAAGCCAGCTTTGACATTCCTAAGTCTATTTTGGAAATCCAGAGAATAAATAGTATAAAGACTCGCTCTGCCAGCTACATAATCTTCCATTTTCTCATTTCAGACCTCATACGATAAACACTTTTGCTGTAGACAGATTAAAGACAGGCCAACGAACAGTAAACAGTATGGCACGCAAGCAAAGGTTTATGATAACTTCTTTCTGCACAGATCACTTCATGTAGGTCTGCAAGCACTAGCCCCTTAAACTGTAATTGTTTAATGTTGGAATTATCATAAAATATAGAAGAGTTTTATGTTTCTGAAGTGCTTTAAGAGATGCTTGTGCCATCACAACAGAAAAATGTGGCCTGTCCAGTCCCAATTAGTACCTCTGAAGCAGTGGATTTACTGTGTCCCAATATTCCTGGAAGAGCAGGAACAAATTGGTAGGTAGAGAGAGATAACTACAAAGTGCCTTGAATTGCCCTTCTTCACAAACTGCAAAAGAAAAAGAAAATGATAACATGAGCAACTGTTCAAGTGTTTCAGCACTGCTGAGTAATTCACTCAGAAGCAGAAATCTCCTGTTCCCTTTTCCATTGAATACTACATATCTTACAGCTTCAGCATAGCTCCTAGCTAGTAATGTAATCAGAGCTATAATAATTTGCATTAGCTTAGGATCTGCTTCAGGTTTAACAAATTTGACAAGTATTATTAAGAAATTTAAGTCATGCATAAAGCATTATAATAACAGAATTCCTTGTTGAAATTCCATTTCACTGCATAATATGTAACACATGTTAATGCAGCAGATTTTCTGTACTGACCACATTTCAGCTTTTCACTACCCTTTAGGCCTGCAATGATACTAAATTTTGCTATGATCAAGTCAGTGCTAACACATCACAAAGTTGAGCTAATGTAATAGTTTGCTGGGTGCTCATTTATTGGCTCTGCTACCAAAAATGGCATCACCAGTTCACCAGGAAGACTCCTCTCTATTTAATCAAAGTTCCAGAGTAACGGTAAGAACAACAGCATATCTCAAAGTGCAGAGATTTTGACTCAAAGATCCTCAAATTAAAACTAAGTTCACAGTTTATATAAATTGATTTAAGATGCTGCATTTTGTCTCCATTGTTCATAGCAAATTTGGTCTCCCTTTCCAAACAGTTGAGGTTTCTGTGTTTCACTGCATTTTGACAGAACACAAAATCCTTATTTTTGGGCTTAGTACCTGCAATGTATCAGGCTCCTTTGAGGAAGAGGTTTAAGTTTTATAATGTGCTTTATTTATACTTGGCTCTGTTTTGCTGAATCCCTGTGTCTTTAGCATTTGCCAACATTAGCAACAGCACAAAAAGGGTTGCTTGTTTTTTTTAAATATGCCCCAGGCTATTTCTCAGGTGATGTAGTCCAAGCCCCTAAAATCATCTTTAAACCACAGTATCTTTGTATCCACAAATAATTACTCTCAATACATCACTGGTAGTTCATATAATTGCGCATACTGAGAATTAACTCTTTTCCATGCAAAGAAGGCTGAGACAACTCGGTTTCTCATGCCTGCTCTTTCTGATGCAAGTTAGTATTGCCTTTTCTTTCCAAGTCTTACATTAACTATTCTTAAGTTATGGTGAAAATTCCGTTCTTCCAAGAAAAGAGTGAACAAAGTCAATACATAGATACATTAACTTCCTGGTATTTACCTTGTTGTAGCTCCTCGGGTGGAGAAACTCCCAGCAAGTAGTGAAAAAATAAAGCAGCACAACGAAGGTAAGGCATGATGCCTTTTTTAACACAATCCCACACAAGCGAGCCTGGAATATCCTGACTAAAGCAACTGTAATACACAAATGAGAAATACCTGCAGTGATTCACAGTGCAAGTCCTTCCAGAACTTTCACACTTTGGCTAGCATTGGTGGAATGGCAGCTGTGTAGAAGCAACACTAACATACCCCAAATTCTATGAAACACAGCCACAAGCACTTAACCTCTGAATTCCCCTTTGACTAAGGAATAAGCACTGAGTATACATGGAACATCAAAAACCTTCAATTATCTCAACTTGTATTTGTAAAAATAATGAAAAATCAACAGCCAGTACACAGCTGTCATCTCTAGGAACTCAAGATAACCTGATTTTAACTGTGCAATACAGCATCACACAAAGAGCAATCGATTCCGACACTGGTGGGTTTTTAATAACAAAAGTCAGCAAATTTTTGAAACGGTGAAAGTTTTTCATTCAGTTGGTGTTTTGAATGACATTCAAAACTAAGAAAATAACCCCAAACAAATAAATACTCTTCAGGAATAACAAAACCAACCGAACTGAAAAATTAATACCTCATACTTCATTATTGAAGTCACAATAGTAAGATTCACACTGTTGAAAGCTGTGATAATCCCATTTTTGACAAAAAATGCTGGAGCGATTACCCATCTCAGTAGCTATTCTTGTTTGTGCAATATGAGCATTTAGTCTAAACTTCATACTAAATGTAATTTACTTAGTGTCTCCTGATGTCTAAAAATGTCAAACTTAGTTAAATTTACATTTATGTGAACAGGATGTTCACACAAATGTAGACGAGGGCCTGCTGAGGAACACCCTGTAAAGCTGTATCAAAACATCACAGACCACTGCAAAATCATTATATAGATTATGCTGTTAAAGCACAGTCAGGAAAGAGTTCAAAGACAACAATGCATATACAAAAATTAAAGGACTCCAAGTTTCAGAGCTGGGTTGTCTAAACTTTAGCTTTTAATTCAGTACTTTGGCTTCTCAGTACAATGACCAGATTTTCCAAAATGCACAATACCTACGATTCCTCACTCACACCTAAGAAAAATTACTCCTTTCATTTAAATAGCAAATTTAAAATATTTAGAGATTTAGATATAAAACTTCTAGGCAAATGGGTAGAATTGTCAAACCTTACATAACTCTACAGCTAGCCTTGGTGGAGATAAAGCAGAATTTTTAGAGGGTGCATCCATATTTTCCAGTTTATTTCACACACAGATACTGAAGCACTAAAAAGTCTGTAGAGGTATCAAAAAAGGTCTGAAAAGATGGGTACTGATGCTCAAACAAATAAGTGACTGTGTTTAGCTTTACGCTTCTCCCCCTTTTATAGTAGAATCATTTCCTTCTTTCTGCATTCCATCTGTAATTGAGAAATCTAAAAAACTTAATCAATTATTTCTCTCTGGAATTAATATAGGTAATTATTTTTCATCGTTAGAGTAAGAATTTACTCTCTTGTCTACAAAAAGTAGCTATTTTAACTAAAAGTGTTCCTTTCATCAGTCTATGTTTTTTTTTAGTGTTCAGGAATATGGGAAGAAAGCACAGGGCATTTTGCCAACATCCCATAAAAAAAATGGGTATTTTATTTCTAGATTTCTGTGTTGTTCAGGTCAATCCCTGTGGATTGCCATCCCTCCAGGGAAATGCACCGCTATAACTGAACTGCTACTTACCCACTGGTGTACTGGCAAACCTCTCTACAGAACGACTGCGCAGACCGTGCCTCCTCGCTGCTGTCGGATGATCGAGCAGTAGGGGATTCTGCACGCACAAAGATGAATCCCACTGTAAACCCACTTCATGTGTGACACACTTCTAATTTTTTATTTCTTTTTAAATATACTGAGCTCATTTTTTTTAAATAGCATTATAGAACTATTTCCACTTTATTTTGCTTAATTCTTTTCTATTTGCTTTTTTTAACCTAACAAGTATTCTCTTAAAACTTCATGCTATAAAGAATCAGGATTACTGCTTCACAGCTCATCCCTCACATATAACCTGCTTCATTTGCTTGGACTTTTGAAGTTATTGTCCTACTTAGATTTAGCTACAGGATTTTTTTTTTTTTTATTTAATTCCTGTCATGCTGAAGAAACACAGAAAGTAGTAGCTAGGAAGCCTGGAGGTTACTGACAGTTTCTATCAGTAGTATGAAATACAGAGAAAACTGAAATTCTCTCCTATCGGTTTACAGGATTCCATATTTCAGCTCTGGGTATTTACCAGGTTGAAAGGTAAAGGGAAGTTTATTTCCCAAATCCATACTAGCTGCCACAGAACTGCTCAGACTGTTGCTGCTGGGCAGAGCATTGCTCCTCCTACAAGGAGTGAGAAGGGGAAAGCTTCCACTCTGAAATACTGACTTGAGCAAGCACTCATATAGCAATAGCTATGTTCTTAGGCTAAACACACTGAAGTGATATAATAAAATGCTCTGAAAATTATGTAATGTTATTTTTTACCAGAAATGGTTATTGCTTCCTAATACTAAGTATCATTTATTATGAGGAATTTTATGCCTGGAATACATTAAGTCTATCCATTATTTTAAAGAAATTGTGTAAAAATGCCAGAGTAATCCAACCCAAATACAGCTCTACCTGTTGCTGAAGAGATGACGATTTGTGTTATGTGTGCCATTGTTGTCAGATGGAAGAGGTAGAGGTGGTTATAGGCTGAACTAACTGATGAAGGTTGCAAGTCTACAGCATCCTCCCAGTATAAAGATGGAAAGGATAACACAACTCCCACCTGCAGCGAAAGAGAAGGAGCAAATATTAAAGTCAGAGAAATCTGCTAATAGCTACATAGGTAAGCGAAATTATATTCTCAGAATACATTTATATTTCATTTCTGTAGTCAATTTAAATATGTTCATTTATTTTGCTAGTTTTATTTCACAAAGTGTAGCAAAAATTCATTGGAAAATATTAATCATTTGTGCCCCTCTAGCACACAGGAAACTCAGACACAGATCCATTGTAATTGCCAGTTCAGAGACACACCAAGAAAGCTTGTCCAACTCCTAGAAAGCTTAATTTCTGCTTTTTGACATAAGACAAAGTACATTAAAAAAAAAGTGAGAAGGAAGACCAAGCATTTGTCAAAGAGGCAATCAGGGCAAAACAGGTTTTATTTTGGTGGGTTTGGGTTTTGCTGGATTTTTTTGTTGCATGGTTTCGAGTTTTGTTTGGATTTTTTGGGTTGGTTGGTTGGTTTGTTTGTTGGTTCTGTTTAACAGCAGAAGAAATTGCAATATGGATTTGTATTAAGAATAGAAAGAAGAGGCTAAGAAGAGTAAAGAAGGTAATGCAAGTGAATGTGGAGGAATCAGAAGGTATCAGAAGGCCTACTGAGATAGAGGGAAAGTGCGGGAGACAAGCTGAGTGGTTTTTTGAGGGTTGATAGCAATGGAGAAGGTAAAAAGATAACAGATTGCAAGTACGAAATTTAGGAAGAGGGTGACAAAGACTTGGAAGCTAGAACAGTAGAACTAAAAGTAAACACTTCTATGTAACAGCCATATGTAATCACTTGCTTCTATGCCATGCTCACCTGTAATCATTTGACTCATGCAAGTGAATGGATACTACCTACAGGGTAAAGCACACAAAAATCCATGCTAAAATGTATTTATATGAAGAATAAAGTGAACCTGCTTACCAAAATGTGGAACATATCTACTTCTAAGAGGGATGGACTGTCCTCCACTTTAAAATTTGGTAGAAGAACTACAAAATAAAGATATCAATTATGCATTTGACATGTATTTTCTACTTTTGGATTGAACTGCAATTTCAGAATCTAATTTATAGCCTCTGTCATTTCTGTGTTTTCATCAAAAAAATGGTCTAGTGGGAGATGTCTCTGCCCATGGCAGGGGGGTTGGAACTAGATGATCTTTAAGGTATCTTCCAAACCAAACCATTCTATGATAAATATCTATTAAACTGCTTACCACTTATTTAATTGATTGTGCATCTATCTGGTTAGCTATTTCCACATGCCAAATCAGCTTACAATTTTAATCACTATATCATCAAAATTCTAAGATAAAAATCTTTGATTTGTTTCTCCAGCTCTAATAACGTACACCCAGTGTTAAGGATGAAGACCACTAATGTACTTAGGCACTACAACGCTAGATGCCTCAATACAAAAGCCAGTACCACACCTAAGAATCCTATCCAATACAAGGCAAGTCAAAGAGTGGGATTCACAAAGGCCACTATGATAACCTGATCAGTCAGAAACACAGAGGATAGCTGTGTGTCCCAAACCAGCTCTCCCCGAGACCAAAATATCTTAAACTGGGCTGCAAGCACCCTTTTGAAAGTACTAAAAAGATGAAGTCTCACAATTAAGAGAGAGGAATACCTGTTTCGTGGCTTTATCTACCTGTTTAGCACAGAATTTGAGTAATCTTGAACACTGCCAGAAACAGGCTGCTAATCAGCTGTAAATATTCCAGATCTGAGTATCTCCAGGTCTAAATAGTCTGGGATGGAGGAGGTTTTTGGGGACTTCAGTGGCATAGGGTTGGGTTAATGGAATTGTTGATTACGGAACTTCAAGCAATACTCCATGATTTCAGGCAACATTAGAGAAACTGAAGTTAGTACTGTTGACAGTGCTCTAACCTTTGCTTCTATGCTGTATTAGTGCACGTGCCATTTTGAAATAAAAACTTCTGCAACACGCAAGATAACGGAGAAAAGGAAAACAGTACCTCCGAGAAGACGAATCAGATGTTTCTGAATCAGGACCTGTGGTGATGTTGTTCTCTGAGCAGCTGCAAACTGCACTAATGCTTTAAGGCCACTGTGCTAGAGTGCAAGAGAAAATTGTTGGACAGGAAAAAGGGGAAGACGTAATAGTGAAATAAAGGTATAAGGCCACATCTACTTCTACTAACAGAAAACACATTGATAAGTGAATTTGATATGAACTTTCAGGTGTAAGTAGAATCTTTATTCCTCCAAAATACTCTTTATGTCATCCATCTAAACACTGAGAGCTATATCCCTCAACAGAGAATGATATTGACATTAGCAGTTTTAACAGTAAAGTTTTTATCTATGTCTATTGATACATATTTTATATATATTTTTTTATATATACACACACACACTTTTTTTTTTAAAATGTACTGCATATCTTACTTGCCCATACCTGTCTATTTTGTAGAGATCCAAATAAAGGCTTGCCCTCTGTTTCCAAGAGATTTTCTTAAACAAAGAAAGAATTAAATTGCTTTGTGCTACAGGAACTGACATAATATTTACTGTTAGAATACACTTAATCCAAGTTTAATTTATTCTTAGGATATGCACTTCTTTATAAAGCTCAATTTGATTCTGATAATTATCTTGAAAAAAAATCTATCTTCAGTGGTACAGAAAGTTTCCCAGATAAATGGCTGTAGCAAGCTTTTTAAAATAATTTGGTTTTCAGATCTTGCTAATTAGGGATTTAAAGGAACACTGTTTCACATCAATGATGATAAAGTACACTGTACAGTTTAATTGCATTTTCAGTTATCCTCATACAATGCTCAAAGCCATCAAGGCTTCATGACTATTCTTACCTTATCAGAATATCCAAAATCCTCCTAAAAACCTTTTGAACTCCTGGATTATGTCCACTATAGATTTAAGGTAGACTATACTTGTAACTCACCAGCTTCACCAAGAAAAAAAAGCATATTTGGCAAATGGGATTTATGGAGATATACATTCTCAATTCCTTCAGCACGCATTTCAAACACCTCTCTCCCTGCCTTGAAGCCACTACAGATTTATCTATAACTTCAGGTTTATTACACACATTTCTTTGTGTGTATAGTACAGAAATGAAATGAGACTGACTGCTAAACAGGTACATTAACACAAAAAAAATGCAGTCATTTTTATGGTAATTATTCTGCCTTCAAAAAGAGAGTCATGCCAGAGAATGTTTGGATTGGGTTTATTTTCTACCAGGTATCTGATTAGCAATTTCAGAATACAAAAGACTGTATTTCTTCTACAAATTCCATGGGAATTCTTTGAGAATAGAGACAAAAAGAAGTAATGAGAGAGGGAGTACTATCTCAGAGCCGTTAGATATTTAGCTGTTCAGGAGATGCCTGCAGGTCATGATCTGTGGCAGTCTGAAGATATTAATTGAAAGCTCTTAATATTACAATTAGTAATGTGGAACGTGATCACTACCTGCTCTCTCAAATTAAACTCAGTGTTGGCATTACAGACCTTATTTTATGAACTACCATCTAACAAAAGCATCCTATTATTCATACTGGATTAGAGATTATCATTCTGTTATTATATATGTAATTACACATAATATACATTGTTATACAATTACATATTGCTCATATATGTAGAATTATCATTATTATTATTTATGCAATCAGATTGTATAAAATTATACAATGAAACAACTGTAAGCTTTTCAAGTCATGAGAAGAAATAAATCCAAGTTATGCTCTACCTATACACTGGATGGTAAAAGCACACGTGCTCCACGTCATCATAGGAATCCGGTAATCAGCTTCATTTGGAGCAACTTTGAGCCCAACTCTGTAAATGGTGGTGGCAAAGAGAATAAGCATCTCCTTGATACTGCTTGAGTATTTGGCTCTGTAAAAGCAAGCCAAAATAATTTAAGTCTCACTTGTTAATACTGTTTATTACTTACTGATCAATCACTAACAAAGTCTAAGTTATTTATGAAAGAATTCTTGAATACAAGGTCCCCTTGTCTACAGAAGGGAAAAAAAAAATATACTGGTTTCCAGCAGTAACCAAGCACCTTGACATAACAGGCTCTATAAATTGAGAGAATAAGAGCTGCCAGTCTGGAAGGAGTCAATCTCTGTACACTGTATTATGATTCACATTCAAAAAATCTAAACATTTAAATCAAAGTAAAATACAATTAAAAAAACAAATACGAGTAAGCAAGTGTTACTGCAAGTGCTGGAGTGAAAATATATCCCATCTCATAAGGCACTAAAAATGAAAAGACAGACATCTCAAATGTGTTTTAAGAACACAGTTTTTAGGATTTAAGCTCCTTTCAGCAGACAAGGGGTTAGTTTCTGTAAATGCAGTTATATGCAGAAAAGTGCCTAGGCAAAAACATACACAGTTTTAACAGCTTATGTTTTTTCCAAGTCATACACAGAACTTCGTAACAAATGTACCATATTCGTATTAATTCTCCAAATCTCTACAGCCAAAACAATCGTACCACGAAGTTTGGGGCTTAGCCAGGCTTATACTTTAACACCACATTGTTTAAGTGCAAGCTAGAGAATCTTTCCTGTGGAGATCAATTATCAAGAAAGATTCTGAATCAACTTTCTGATGACATTTTTACAAATAGCAGACATGTATAAGTACTTTGCAGAATTACAATGTCAGTCAGAAGCAGCAGCAGTAGAGTACTTCTAGAGCGATTTAAAAAGAAAGGCAGATGAGTACACTTGAAAAATATCTATCTGGTCAGTCTGTTCTAGTGGGTGAGCACTTTTCCCACTGGAATAGAAAGAGACCTGTGTCTTTGAGTAATCTGTATCACCTTATTGCACCCAAACCCAAGTGAAATCGATCCCTGAAACAGACATACAGCAGGAAAATTAAGGCAGACCGACATTAAATAACTTGCCCAGCAACACAGGAAGTGACACAAATCACTGGAATTGTGGATTAGAAGAGTCCAGAGTCATAGCTTTGTACCAAGAACATAAGAGTTACCAAACTAGATTTGACGAAGAGGTCTATCTAGCTCTGTATAGATCCAATATTCAGTAAATGCTTAAAGTAAAGTATAAGTAAGCCCATATTCAGACACAGAAAATCATATGCCTTTCCTTCAATATAAATCCTGAAGTATACCTAGGTTATTTTAGGGAGAACTAACATAATATGGAGAGCACTCCCAGTAATACTTACGAGGACTGAACTCCAAAACTAAGGATGGAATGGAATTCCAAAGCAGAGTTCCCCATTCCCTTGTTGGTGAAAGCTGGGAGATTTTGTTTCTCTCCTTCCAGAAAAGAAAAAAAAATAATTTAGATCCACATTAAAATCAAAGAAGTTGTTACTGTTTTTCTAGCAGTCTAAGAGAAGTGAAACTTTTCATATTAAACTGGTTTGAAACTAACTGAAAACAGATCTCACCAGCCAGACTGTCTTCTAGCCCTCCTCCTTAAGTAATATTTTATTATATTCCCAGAAATATGAGTATTAAAAACAGTGCTTTGCTGGTGAGGAAAAAGAACTTTCCCATATTCTAAAAGTGCAAGGAGTATGTTAATTCTCTGTACCTTCTGTTTTTAAACTCTCATACATATTTTTATTTGGGCCCTTTTAATTTAGTTTTTCTCTTTTTTACTACATCACAGACAATACAAAAGTTAATTAACTCTGAGTGTCAGCTGGTGGCTAACTCTTCAAGTGTACATCATTATACCTTCCCTGTAGAAGGAAAAGACTTTGAAAGACACCAGGAAAATGGTGAGGGCACTGTGAAATCAAGACATCAGCTCAGAAAGGGCCATGACTTGATCCCCAGCTTTGATACTTTCTTGACTGATAACAAAATGTATTCTTTATTTGAAGTTTCCCATTGGTATTAGTTAAAACATGTACTGGAGTATTACATGTCCCACAGAACAGCTTTAACATTAAAGTAACAAACCTTTAGAGTTTTTAACACTGTAGCCTGATATCCTGACTGTGATAATCTCCAGCCACCTAGCCAGGGACAGAATTTGAGCAACTGCTTCTGCATCCTCACTGAAAACAGACATAGAAAGCAGGTTTTACTTCGACACTCAAAGAATCACCTGATCTGTAAAAACCAAGGGTGCATTTAGATCAAATGACATTAACTCAGTATTTGCACAGTTTTGTCGGCTTTGTAAATTTTGAGCAAACAGTACAAAACGAAGTGTTAGGCTAAATATTAGATCTAGGTACTTTCACATTTGATAACATACCCAAAAAAAAAAAAAACCAACCCCAAACCAAAAACCAATCCAAAATTGCTTTTTTAAAACAAATAAATAGACTAGCAAAAGCAGAATACTTGGCCCAATAGTCAGTAAGGAGATATGTGGTCTTTTATACAGATCAGGAAAGTCAGAGCAAGTCTTCCTTCGAAAAACTTGAAAGGCCAATTAGCCCCAAAATGTTTTGGTTTTGTTTATATTGGCTTGTTTGTTGTTGTTTTTTAATTTAAGTGCACGCAGTCTGGTAATTTACCTGTTTATCTTTTGAGCCTGCAACGGAACAATCGGAATGACAGTATTGCACAGAGACTTGCAAAGTGGACAAAGATACTCCCCATTCTCCAAGTCAAATATCTGTTCAACATGCAGACGCTGTCGGAAGTTCAGCTGCATGGCTTCGAAGTACCTACGACATCGAAAAGGAAATGACTAGAAAATGGAATGGATCAAACAATCTGCAAACAAATGTCCAAGTAATTAAAAGTGTTATTAACTAGGAAATAGCTATCCCAAGCCAACAAACAGGTTATTTTCCTTTCATTTGTAATGCTTCCATGTGCTTGAATGTGCAAGTAAAATAAAACCTTTGCACAAATAGTAGATGAAATCGTGCAAAAAAGGAACTTTTCCTTGCTTTCAAGAGCCCTCCAAATTTCATTGATATTTTTACAATCAGTCTTTACATTTTCTACTCTTGTATATCTTCAACACCATGAAACATTGCATTTAATACCCCTCATATGCAACTCCTTACAGTAAGTTTGAAACAGGTATTGTACACATTTTTTAGTTATTTTTAGGAAAAACTACCAGTAACATCTCATGAAAGAGCAATCTATACATGGCAGTGACTGAGCCTCATGACTAGACAATGAAACAGTATCCTTCTTTTAACAGCAAGAGAGGATAATTTATATTACAGTATCACACTTGAGCTATTTTGAACTCAAAAGGAAACTAAAGATTAACTATGATCCTTTTTACAGGTTTCATTACAATTTCCAACCCCCCTCAGTGGATGAAGCAAGCCTTCAAGCTTCATTTATGTCTCAGTGGTATTATCAGGAACAAAAAGATCCAACAATCAAATCTTCTTGCCTGGATACAAGCAACTAAATTCAGTATTAATGTTCAGACAGCACATATAGGATCTTAAAGACAGATATAAAAGTTATCTAACTTCTGCACTAAGGTAATAACTAGATTTTCACATTTTTGCTCTAAATCATACATCTTAAGGGGAAAAAAAATCCATTTATTTCATAAGAGAAAGTGTGCACTGGGGGACATCTTCAGTGTCAATGGTTACAGAATATTTAGGAACGTATTCTGTTACAATCAACAACAACATACATTTATTTTCCCACATTCAAACTACTATGTTTTTGCAAGCACCTTCGCTTCCTCATATGTGGCAACTACAAAGATACTCCATTAATTTGGACTTGTACTGGTTTAGAGAGTCTTTTGCAGTAATTTTAGGCTGCACAGATACTCAAGAAAGGTGTGGCAGGCATCGTCTGAAGGAATTAGTGAGTTAGAATATCTGTTATGTAATAAATAAAAGACTATACTCAAACCTTCTGTGCCATCCTGTATGAGAAGAGCCTGTTGTCCATTTTAATCCCATTTACCCATACAGCAAGTCATCTTTTCTTAAAAAGAGCAAGGGAACTGAGCTTCAGTGTTGCACTACTTAGATCTACGCAGTTGTAGATGAATCTGCCAAGAGCAGATGTATTATACTCAAGGAACATATTTCTGTATCATTAAGTGTGTGCACCTATGTATTCTGTACTGATTTTTTACTGTACAATATATATATACACACATACAGAAAAGTAAATGATAAGCACTAGAAGTTTAGTCTGTTTTTTAAAGTAAAATGGCACAAGTACAAACAACAAATCTCAAGAGTTTATTTACATCACACAACCATACAAAGTGGTTTTCAATTGTATGACCCAACTCTCTTTATCTGTTTATCTTCAGTGGGATTACATCTATTACTATTTCATAGTATTTACCTTGTTTAGACCTGCCACACCTATGTGGAATCAAATTAGCTTTGCTCTGTGTAATCCTACAACTGTAGCTGCAACCAGGACAATTAAATTCTGCAAGCTAAGTACCCTGCTCTTTCAGTATTTCAGGTTGCATACCAATCCAACACAGTCTAAATTGTGGGCTCTCCCCAAATATAGAAATCTAGTAAAATATTTAAGCAATGGATCAATTCTTCCCTCTTACTTTTCATTAAGAATTTGTTCACAGATAAAGAACGGGTGGGGAAAAACTACTGGTAGATTTAACCATTCATATTCTAAATGCCAGATTCTCATCTAAAGACTCACTGGAGTAAGGACATCCTTTAAGTACTGACCTGGTGACAGACTTTCAGAGTCCAAGTACTGTTGCTATAGAATGCTCACCTGGGAGATTCCTACTGGTTCTCACTGGATTGCTAAAAATAAACCTACAAATCTGGTTTTGTATTTTTGACCAACTTTACCCCATTGGTCTTATCTGCATAAGTCAGTAACTTCTTAGAGATAATCCTATGAGTCACAGAGGGCACTACAAACTTTTGATCATGATGTCCTTCATCAGGTGAAAACTTCCCTTGTGCCATGCTTCATTTTTAGATGAGTACAAATAGGTTTAACTTCTTAATTAAGTATCCACTTACTGTACTGCATTTTCAGTATGCATTTAAGATGTTTTGGAAAATAGATTAATAAAAAAAACCAACATTAAATGGCTGCAAAGACACATCCTTACTTCTGCCAGCAGGCTGCATGCATCACATGACCACAGCTTCCTGTGTGAGTCCCACAAGGCAAGTCAGGGTGCATGAAGAGAGGATCTAGTGTATCTAGAAAGATACAGCAGAAAGAAGTTATTGAAAGAACAAAAACCTAACTTCCCACCAATATTAACAAAAATGAACAACAGTATACACAGAACACAAGCCTTCAGATTTTATTTTCCCACTGTCACATTAAAATCCCATTTGGCTAGCTCTTCCAGACCAATACTCCAGCAAAGTAATCATAAGACAGAGCCCACATAAACTACTGAAGGCTTTCCACTAATTACGAAGAAAAAGATGACAAAATCCAAAAGCAATAATAAATTAGTTTAAAAAACACAAAAACAAAAACAAACAAAAAAAACCTAAAAAAAACCCAAGCAGAATAAAACCCAAACAAACCCAGCTGTTCAGTACTGGAATAGCTCTGTGGTTGGATCTGCTACCACTAAAGTCCTTAATGTATTTGTTATTGTATTTTTAAATGTAAGAAAAAGAATCTACTAAGTACAAGAAAGACCAGGCATTTCTCCAACTAATCCTGTTTATTTTCAAACCACTGAATAGCACTGCTGAATAACAAAGTCAAGTCTATCTTTTACTAAAAGTCTTGTGTAATTCTTTACAGCAAAGGCATTGAGAATGTTGTGGTGTCTTTGTGCTGCACATGCACTCAAAGTGAGATTACATTTTGCCCTTAAAAGATCAAAATAATACTCAACTGAACAACAGCAGTCCTCCAAATACCATCGGGTGGACTGTTTATGGAAAAAAAATTTAAAAAATATCACAAAAACCCTGGCACTCAAATTCCAAATTGCACTGAAAAATATAATTCCATTTGACAGCAGCTGAAGCTGCTCTAAATCAAATGGAGACTGAAACAAGAAAGGGAACACCTTGGTATAAGACTAATTTGACACTATCTGCCGTTCCGCAGTGGTAACACGCATTTTTGCACTTATTTATGTCTTCAAAGGAAAAAAAGCTCTTATAGGCCTACTTCTAACTGATGAGCTGCAGAGGACCACGCAGGAGAGAGAAAGTGCTATAAATAATATCCAGAAGTGGCTTTAGGAAAAGGAATTTCATTCCGGTTTTCAATTATTTCAATAGCCCAACACATCACTGCAGAAATCTCACAAGTGCATCTGACTATCAGAGCATAGGATTTAATTTGGACTTCACAGTACTACACAAGAGAGGGGAAAAGAAAAAATGGATGCAATTAGTACATGGCCTAGATAAAAATTCTATACAGCTGGCTCTAAATTGCCATTATGAGTAGTTTGCTATTAAAAAGAAAACTGGATCAAACAGGATTCTGTAGGAGTCCCTCCTGGGTCTAGAACTATTCAGTATTAGTTAATGACCCCAAGGAGGAAACACAAAACATCTTCTTAAGTGAAACAATTTGGTAAAGGTTTGCAAGCGTGATGGAGAATAGGGTAATACCCCAGAGAAATAAGAAACAATGCCAAACTTCCCTTTGCATCCCCTTGGGGTGATTCCACCTAAACAACATTTGCCTGGGCTGTGGATAAGGTTGAACAGAGACAAAAATTCTAATGAACATGAGAATAAATTATCTTACCTTCTCCTTACTCCAAAACCAGTTATTCTGGTCAAAGAATTAGGGTGGCTTACTCACTTCCTTTCTTGAAAAATCCATTTTTGACATTTCTTATGCTTTACTATCTGTATTTATATCATCTTATAAATTAGCAATAATTACTATCATCCAACATACTTCTGGGCATCCAGGCTAGACTGAATACTCAAATTTTTAGTACTTTCTCATTTCACTTCGTTTTTAGTTTTTGTTTGTTTGTTTTTTAAGAAAAATACTTATTTGCTCCTCTAAGCATTCTGAGATCTCAACTATCCTCTACGAATTTTTAAAAATAATTATACTGAAGACAATGGTTCATTAAAGTAATATTGGAAGTACTAATTGCCAAGGTGAATACAATGATTTGTTTCAACTTCTCTTATCCTATTCTGAACTCTTCTCATTAAAATTAACAACCATCAAGCTATCTGATCCTGAATGATTATTAATTTTCTTCTTTAAAAAAAAAAAAAAGAACAAAAAAAGTCAGTAAGTACTTAAATTTTCCCTTTTCCTTCAATTAACTTCTACTTTTTTCCCCTTAAGTAACCAACCAAAATCCTTCTCTTGTTTAATCAACTATTACTTATAAAAAGTATCTGGTAGGTCTGTGTTTCCTGCTACCAATATGTTATTATGCTACTCTTATGTTCCTATTACTCTCTTGCATGCATTTTTTGTTTTTCATTCATCAGATAATATCATGTGATTCTTACTTAGACTTCTATGTTTGGGTTTTTTTACTGTTTTTATTACTTCCTGGACATGGGGGTGGGACGGGGGGGCGGGAGAGGGGCAGGAATAATCCAACAAAAACTCCAAACCCTCCTGAAGATTGCACACTGGCCTCTGATACTGTTCATGTATTTCCTCCATACTGGGGAAGTTTGGTGTACTTGAATAAACAGGAATTGTTAACATTCTCCAATTTTTTCCAGAGTGACCACTCCTATCAAATCTCTTAAGTTTTATACGATCTTGTGAAAGTAAAACATTTTCTGATTTCCCAGGGATAAATCAAAATATTCACACACTTCTCATTTTTAAGTTTTAAAGCACAGATTTTGGAACAATTTTACAATTTTCACTTCCTTTGTATTAAGTAGGGTAAGCCATTTAGCAATCTGACTGAATACAGAGTTTAATTAGGTTCAAAGGGTGGGAGGTCTAGGTACAGAACTGCTTGTGGTCTTAAAGAATTAAAACTGCATACCCCCTGAGAGTTCAAGAATTCTGCTCCTGTTCTGAGTTAAGGCAGTTGATTTCTGGACACAGGCAGACAATACCATGGCAGCACTTTCCAACTTTACTTCCTGCTCCTCCTGACAAAGAATACAGGTCAGAACTTCTTTCTCAGCAACAGATGGACCTCGTTTGGGACCCAAAGCAATTTTGGAATAATCGATTGCTGAAGACATGCTGTAAGACAGTAAGTGACACAGATATAAAATAATCGGATGGCTTTTTCTAAACAAACTTATTCTTCCAAGTATCTAAAACGTGTCATACATACACTGGTATAAAACCCAAAAATGTTAGCAAAGTGCTATAAAAATCCAAATGATGACCAAACAATAAAGAAACACCTAAATTCTCACTAAAATGCAGTATTCTTTAAAAATAGAAAGCAGAAGCCAGCTAACAGAATTACACAATGAAATGGATTCAGACAGCAGAAAATTCTGCAAGCCATATTCAGTGTAGCTTGGAGCTTGGATTAAGTGCACTTTAATCTTACAGACACATTAAAACTGTTTCCCATTTTTGAAGAAATCTTACTGAAAATAAATGTCATTCCTTAATTTAATGCTTTCTGACACAAGAAGCTTCCACATAATCTTTTAATATTCCTTATTCCAGAGTTCAACAATGATTTACAGAACATGATTTATTAAAGATCAAAGCACACAGAAGTGATCTGTACTTTTTTCCAGCAGATTTCTCTATTTTTCTGATTAGTTTTATGCAGCCCCATCTAGACCAAAACTGTGAGTGGTATTAGGTATGCTATATTGTTGAAGAATCTCTAGAAAAGGAGCGATCCATACCAGCAGAATTATAACCAATATAAGCCAAACACCTTCAGTATTAAATTAGACGTAAAAAACTACCAAACAGAAGTATCAGTGACCTGCGCTACAAGCATATTTTCTTCACTGCAACTTAACCTAAGTTAACTTAAGGCATGTTGGCTTTCACATCTTTCCAAATTAAATACTTCAATTTGCATATAAGGTAGACAGTCATCCTCTAAATCATAATGTTGTCAACTCAGCAGGTTTCTAATGACATTTTTTCAACCGTTAAGCAACGTAAGTATCTACCATTTGAAGAAAGAATTTTCATATGCTGCTCTACCAAGTGAATTAGCTGTTCTTACATTAGCATACACATTCTACTTTACATATAATTTTGTAGCACCAAATGACTTAAAAAGTAAACTGAG